>JZKD02S1683837.1:187572-205644 GCA_000966675.3 Picea glauca
AGAGAGAGAGAGAGAGTACAATTATTATGGAAGGGTGCAATCAAGGGTTCTAGCCTACATACAAATATAACACTATAAATGTAACAATTCAATATCTAGGGATTAATAAGGGGTTTTATACATATCATAGGGATTTTTCTAAGGCTTAAAATATATTTTTGGTCGGTCTATGCTAGAGACCTAGATGGGATGGATATTGTCTAAGGGATTGCAGTGTAGAGAAGGAAATCTCATCCCTTGGGTTGTGCACACTAATGGGGAAGAGAGATCGATAGTTGGAATTATTGTAGGAGTTGTGTCACTATGTTTTTGGTGAGTTTTGATTGTTGCAGTGGAACGTAGAAACCTATAGGAGCTTGTCCGTCCTTGTGGACTCATAGCCCCAACTTGGGGGTGGCTTGTTGTAGAGAGAATTGGTGCAATAGATCCTATGGTTGGGAGGAACGTCTTTCGTCTAAAGTTGGTTGTGTATAATGTTTTGAAAGATAGGTTTTTTTATCACTATGTTAATTATTGTTTAATGTTGTGGATAAACATTGCATGACTCTGTATTTTATATGTATGAATTTTGTTGTGTGTGTAATCCTTTGCATTCAAATTTTTAATTATTCATGATAGTTGCATGAGCTGCTATGTGATGTTGTGTACATTTCTGCATTTGAATTTATATGTTAGTCAATTTAGTAGTAGTGTGGCCCAACCAGGGAGTTGGGTACATTACAACATCAATGGACATTTACATGTTATCTAGCTCATTTGTTGCACGGTAAGTTTTCAATATTTGGTTTTTTGACATCCTCTTTTGACAATGTTTTAGGTGGATCTTCATCAACACTCATGAGGTTTGAGACCATGAGTATCATATTGAAGACTTGGATATGTTATCAAATTTTGCACTAATTTTTGTTGCTTAGTGGATACACTTGTATGGGATTATGATTAAGTGGGGGATTGTTAGCAATTTTTCTCTAATCATGAATTCCTAAGACCAAATCATTCACATATTAGGATATATTCATTATCCTGAATTAATTATGACTAGTTATGTGGAGTGTTAAAGATAGTTATCATAGGTTTGTACTATTGTGTGAATAATATGAATAATAATGTTCTTGGCTTCATGCATTTCCACCTATTCTTGATCTTCTTTTTATTCATTACGTCTTTCATCATTTGGTCTAACAAATGCACTAGACAATTTCATATGCTTGATGAATGGGATATTTAGGTAATACTTGGACAAGTTTCTAACTATATTCCTTGATGGAATTCTTATTTACTCAAAATTAGAGGAGGAGCATGAAGAGAACTTGAGGTTAATACCATAAGCGATAAGAGAACATTAGCTTTATGCTAAGTTAAGTAAGTGATCCTTTTATCAAAGGTAAATTCATTATTTGGGACACATCATTTCTAAGAAAGGAATAATAGTAGATCTAGATAATATTGAAGCTATTATGGGATAGCCTACACCAAAGAACATATTAGTGGTAAGGTCATTCATGGGACTGGGTGGATAGTACAAAAGGTTCATAGAAGTATTCCCCAAAATTGCACATCCAATTACATCATTAAGAAAATAATTAAATTTGAATGGACATTATAGTGTGAGGAAATTTTTGAATAGTTAAAGAAACTAATCACTATTGCACCCATTCTAAAGATTGCTAATCCAAATGAAGATTTTTTAGTATGTATAGATGATTGCAAGGAGGAACTTGGTGGAATTATTACTCTGAATGGGAAAGGATGAGAACACCTATGTCATAGATGACTTAGAGCTTGCTTCCATTGTGCATGCATTGAATATGTGAAGACGCTATCTGATGAGGAGAAAAAATGAGTTAAGAATAGACAATAGTGGTTTGAAGTATTTTTTGAACAACATTATTTGAAATGCTAGGTAGACACTATGGTTTTAATTTATTTGTGAATTTGACTTTGATATCAAACATTTTAAAGGTAAAGAGAACAAGTTTTATGATGCACTCAACAGAAGGATATATCCACTGCATTCTACAACCATTAGCATGTGTAAATCATATTTTAGGAATAGAATTCTTGAGGATATTATTTCAAATAATCACTATTCTTGGGTAAAATAAGGATTACAATAGGAAAACATACAACAAAATTATGAAGATTATAAGTTGGAATATGATGGAATTCTTATGCATAACAATACAATTTATGTTCCTAGTTTTTGTGAATCAAGGAAACTTGTAATGAATGAGATGCATTACTCCATATGTTGGACATCCTGGATACCAAAAGACAATTGTACCAATACCAAGTCAATATTTTTGGCAAGGAATGAAGAAAGATATTGTTGATTATATAGATAGATGCATGGGATGTCAAAGAGTAAAGGTTGAGCACACACATCCAACATGATTCCTACAACCATTTCCAATATTGAAGTGGAAATGGGAAGTGGTGACCATTGATTTTATCATTAGATTTCCCAAGACAACAAAGTATCATGACTCAATCATGGTAGTGGTGGACAGGTTAACAAAATATGCTCATTTTGTTCCAATTTAGTCCACTCATAAGGTGGCTAATATAGAAAACATTTACATGAAATATATTGTCAGGTTGCATGGGTTACCTAAGGCAATTGTTTCAAACAGAGATCCAGGTTTATTTCCAACTTTTGGAAAGGGTTGTTCAAAGGATTTGGAACAAGTTTGAACTTAAGTACAACATATCATCCACAAATAGATGGGAAGACATAAGGGGTTAATCATGTGATTAAGGATATGTTAATATTGTATGTGATGGACAAGCCATCTGTGTGGGAGGATTACTTGTATTTAGTGGAACTTGCATATAATAATGGATATCATGCTTCTTAGAAGATGATTCCATTTTAATATTTGTATTGTAGAAAGTGCAATACTCCAATTAGTTCGGAAAATCCAACATATAGAGTAGTACTTGGGAAAATGTTTCTCAAAGAAATGGAAGAGAAGATGGTTAAGATGAAACAAAATTTGAAGACAACATGGGACAAGAAAAAGAGTTATGCAAACAAAAGTAGAATAAAAAGAGATTTTAGGGTTGGGGAACATGTATACTTGAAATTTAGACCAAGAGGAGCTCCTTCAAGTTGGGAAGATGTCTCAAGTTTGTAGATAGTGTTGATACTGGGAGGGGGGTGAATCAATATCAAGTACAATTTAAAAAAAAATTCAACTTATACTTAAACCATTCAATTATATCCAATGAGAAATGAACAATAGTATACGAGTTACATCAATACACCACAATACACCATGCACAATATATGAGAAATAATCAATAGTTATTGGTCAAGGGAAGTAATGACTTCCAGAGGTAGCTACAGCTTCCAAATATAAAGGGAGGGATAAAAATCCAAGAGGAAGATACAATGCTCCAATATAAAGAGAGGGTTGACCTCTCCATCCTTTCCCCTTCCTTCTACCCAAGAATATATGAGAGATAATAAAACTTTACATTAAATCATCACCATCAACCAACCATCACATAGAGCCTGATAATGCTTCCTGAGACTCCTTCAACTTTTGTAATTATTCAATTCATGGAATAATCTAATCCTATAGATAATATTACTCAATGTATTCTCTGAAACTCCTCCAAGTTTCACTCCTTGAATCCTCCCCAAAAAGAAGTTATAGAAAGAATGGTAGACTTTATTCAATTTTGGTTTATTCATGAGAGCGAACTTGTACAGAATGCCCCACGCTCAATATTTAACATGAGATTCTGAAACTCACACACAAGAAACTAAATTCCATACGATTTCCAATGAATTTTTTCCCACTTCATTTGGATTCTCTATGAAGAAGTTATGGCTGTTTTACCCGGAACACCTGTTTATTGACTAGCTTCAGGACTGGTAAAAAACCCTATCTTTCATAGAGTGTATCTCCATAATTATAGAGAATAAAGAGCTGAAACTTTTACCATAGGTAACTTGATATGTATTCTCAGTACCATATCAATTTCTCCATATGAATCATTCTATAAAAACATTTATAGTGAAAATGGTAAGATGAATTGAAAATAACATACCTCAGAACATATCACCAAAAGACTTCATCCTCCCTTGAAATCTGACCTTATTTACTTCTGATTTCCTCTGAAATTCGACTTGTGTGTATAATGAATGTATAATGATATGTATTTATACCATTTATGAAACTTCCTTTTAACATTAGGTTCGACCTGACACTTTCTTATTTTGTAATTCTTTTCTTTAATTATCTTCAGGGCCTACGTGTACTTCCTTGTTCAATTCACTTTGTCATCTTCAAAAACTCATTTCTCCTCAACCATGAGAATCCATGTGATGTGCCACATACCACTGGAAACAAAATGATGTATACTATCCATCCATGGGTGTTGTATCTATATGTGCATTGTCCTTCATGTCCAAATACCTTCATCAATCTTGTGGTCCAAAACCAATGACTAGGGTTGACTTCAATGACAACAACTAGTCTTCCAACAGATAGATACTATGAACTTTTTGAGATCTTAGCTGGGATAGGGTTCATTTCATAGAAAATTGCATTTCCTACTAGCATAAAATCTCATAATTTGTTTCATGTATCACTATTAAAAAGTATGTATTTGATCCTAACTATGTTATCGATTGGGCTTTGATTCACGTGGGACTAGAAGGAGGTATGCAAGTACAACTAGTATGCATCTTGGAAAAGAAGGTCACATTTATTAGGAATAGAGAAATGGGGTAGGTAAAGGTCCAATGGACCCACTATATCCATGAGGAAGTAATGTGGGAACAGGAGGATTCCACGTGGGAGGCATACCGGCATCTATTTTGAAATTTTGATGTAAAGTTTTGTTATTGTATATAGTGTTGATATGCACCTACGACAGTGCAAATTTAAGGGGGAGGGGAATGTTATACCCCCTTTTTTAACCACACAATATGAATGTAGATCTAATGAATAGATGGTTGTAATACAAGACCATATGTGGACTATAACTATACATTTGATTATAATGTAAAATCCCTAACTATTGCAAATGGAGAAGGATTAAAAATAGATGGGGGGTTATGATTTAACAAGTGGGGGGGAGTGAAAAGTGGGTAAGTGAAGAGGACCTTAGTGATTTATTTAAAATAAGTCCTTAGAGCCTTGTTTATAAACCTTATCTAGTGATATATCCTAAAGTCCTCAAACCTTTGATTATTAATCATTGATTATTAACCTTGGTTTAAGTTAGTCTAAGCTTGGAATTAGAAGTGAAACATAGGCTTCTCATGAAGACCATGTGGTAAGTGATTGTAATGAAAACATAATGTTGGGAATTTGAGCATGTAGGAATTATTATTATTATTGCTATGGTACAAATGATTTTACGGTTTGGATATATGGGGAAAGATTACCCTCTAGTACTTTGTAGCGTACCTTCATGTAGGATTATGTTGTTTCCCAATGTACTTATTATAATTATTGTCATGATACTATGAGAGGAAAACATTTCATGTAGTTGACAACCCATGGAGTCCCAAGATAGAGGTTCCCTGACCAACTTGTGTTGGATAATTGGAAGAGAATTGGGATAGCCTCATGGACTATTTACTAGAGAAGGGGATATCATTTCTGGTGTTGTGAAGGATAATGGGGGAGAGTGCTAGTTGATGGGGATGATGGGGATAACTATAAAGGGTTTTATTTCCTATGTGATGCAACCCCCCTACTCCCCCGTAGGGCTTCACAACCTCCCGGTCAAGGATCTTCGATTCTCAAGTCAAATGACCCTCTGAAATCTTAATGGTCTCCTTCTATATCTAAATACAGGCCCTTTCAGCTTCTTGGTGCAGGTCTGAAAGCACCCACAACCTTCCCTTTCACTCTCCTACGAAATATCAGAGTATTGGGCGTTAGCTCCTTTTTGGATAAGCCCCCTCTTGGTGTGACCTTGGGCGATGACCTCACATGACCACGTGATTGCGGGCGTAGCCACAAGTGGTTTTGGATCAAACTGCTTTTCAGATCGAAAATCTCTTCAAGCTTCAATGTGTCCTCTTGTCAAAACCACGGTTTAGATTGCAGCCCACCCTCAAAGTTTTAAAGTTCATGAAACTCTTGTCCCCGCAATGCTACAGGACCGTCAATCTCCTGAAATTGATGGTACTGTATGAACTAACAGTTATGATCTTCCCTTTTCCAATCCACAGACCAGATCTTCCCCTCCTAAATCAACGGATGTGATCTATTCGTGATTCCATACTTTGGGGTTTTGAAATCTCAAACCCTTCTTTCTTCCATACTTCAATCCTCCGAAGTTGACGATCTATGGACACCTGTCCTTCTTAATCAACGATCCTACTTCCACTTTAGGTTTTTGACCTTTCAACTCAGATTAACTATCCTATTACCTTCTCCTCGATCAACGGTCGATATCTCATCTGGGTCTCTGGACTTTAGAGATTTCAAATCTCAAACTTCACCCTTTCTCCCCACTGGATTATCTGAAGACTATAATCCACTGACACATGTCCTCTTGATTTGATGATCAAGGATTACTTTGGGTCTTTACCTGGAGTCCACATATTTTCTCCACATATCCCCTCAATTTGATGGCTATGAATCACTTCGGGAATTTACTCGGAGTTCATAGATTTATGCCACATCTCCTCTGAATCTGACAACTATGAATCACCTCGGGACTTTACCTGAAGTTCACATATTTTCACCACATCTCCACTGAATTCGACAGCTATGAATCACTTTAGGACTTTAACTGAACTTTACCCAGAGTAAATATCAAGCATCAGATCACTCGAAGTGACGACTCATATTCACTTCGGGTGATCCAACGCCTAATCTTTATTTCAGATGATCTGACTTCTCATATTCACTTGGTTGATCGAATGGTTGAGATTCACTTCAGATTTCTGAAACTTCGGACTTAGGACATCTCAACTCTCAAAATTCCCCTCTTCATGAGCTCACAGTATTTGACGACTCATATTCACTTTGGAAATCCAATGCTCGAGATTTACTTCAGGTAGTCAGATGGCTCAGATATGCTTCGGTTAATCGGATGACTAAGATTCACTTCGGATTTCCAGCTCTTCGAACTTCGTGAATATCAAATCTCAAACCTTGGTGAATTCTCTCTCCTAAGTGTGTGAAGCGCTAAGGCTCATGCACCTTGCTCTGATCAAACGAATGTTGATCCTTTGTACTGTGATCCAACGACCACTGTCGCTCCTCCTCCCAAGCTTCTGATTTTTTCCGGCTTAGAAGATTATCACTCTTCAAAGGTTTCAACCTTTTCTCCTCCTACGAGTCTGAATCTTGGATCTCATCAACACTTATAAAAAGTGCTATCCCTTCTGAGATTAATCCTTAAAGGATTTCAACTTCCCACACACTCCTTGCATTCGGGGATTTTGATAACTTAGTTCGAAGGATTTCTTGAAAATAAATTCTTCTCGCCCACCTGTCGTTCCTCTGTTCTGGTTCTTCAACTCTTGGTCACTCCTTGACGTTGTGCACTCCTTCCACCTGGTCTAAGTTTCCTCTATTCTCTCTGAACTCCTTTGAGTCAACCAGAGACTCAATCGATGCACTCCTTGTGTTCGAGATGCACACCTTGCATATGAGTTTCAGAAGAGAAACAATTGAAACTTATCTAGTTTCTTCACAACCTCATACGATCAACTTCTCGGAAAATCATACATGAACGAAATGAAAATAAACCACACAAACAGAATGAAAGATTCATTCAATCACACAGTTAAATGAACACAGTCCAAGATTTGGGACAATTATGTCTGTTTTATTGATTCATGAAACAAATTACATATTATTTTCATTCTCCACTACGTCTTCCTTCTACTCTATTCTGCTCTACTAATATCTATCTCATAATACTTTTACAATACAACAAAAAAATATCTAAGGACTAGCTCCACGAGCTCTCTCGTCCTATTTGCAATCTATCCTATCAACTCTTAGCGGTTACCTACTTGTCTTATTACAATAACTACCTATTATTTTCAGATAAGATTCAACACTCCATATCTGCAACCCCTTACTGTCCTATTCAACTTTACAAAGTTACACGACATATTTTTAAAAGTTGTTTACAAAATATATCAACAACTTGATATTCTCCTGAGTTAATTGCTGATTTGAAACTCTGTCTTGCTGAGATGTCGTTCCTTTGCGTCCACACTTGTTTCTTTGACTTTAAAGGAGATGCTCCTGCATCATACTCCTCTGGTTAAAATTTTCATGGGCTCCTATCCATGAGCTCCTACACTATTTTTCCATGCTTCAAAATATCAGGTTCTATGACCCAAATTTCATCTTCAATTGGATGATCTTTCCACTTCACTAAGTATTCAGGATATGTCTTCCTCCTGGTCTTCTTTCCATCTCTCTATTCAATGATTTTCTCCATCTGAGGTTTTTCTGTTGTGTGCAATTGTTCTTCCCACTAAAATTCTTTCTGATCATCTGATTCTCTTGCCACATCTCTCCTGTAAGGATACATGTCTGCAACATTGAATATCGGTGATATCCCAACATTGTCTGGCAACTCAATTTCATAAGCATTGGCTGTGAATTTTCTGAGAATACTGCATGGTCCTATCTTCTTCATCTTCCACTTGTTATACGTTCCCCTTGGAAACCTTTTTTTTCTCAAATGAGCTAAAAATTCATCTCCAACTTCGAATTGAACTTCTCTTCTCTTTTGATCAACTTTGTTCTTGTATTTCTGGATGTTGTCCTGTAGCTGTTCTCTGACCCTGTCATGGAGTTTCTGCATTTCTATTGCAAAATCCTCTTCTCTAGCACTTTTGAAATCATCTTGATTTAGATCTATCAACTCTATAATCCCTCTTGGATGTATAGCATAAACAATTTCAAATGGACTTTTTTCTGTGCTCATGTTCACTGAATTGTTGAATGCAAATTCTTCTTGTGCCAAAATCTGATCCCATTGATGGCCTTACTTGGTGACTAAAATTCTTAACAGGATTCCTAGACTCTTGTTTACTACTTCATCCTGTTCATCTATCTGAGGGTGATACGCTGAACTAAAGGACAAGTTCATCCCTAGCCTCTTCCATAGAGTCCTCCAAAAGTGTCCTACAAATTTGGTGTCCTTGTCTGAGACTATGGTCCTAGGAAATCCATGTAGTCTCACCACTTCCCTGGAAAAAAAATTGTCTATGTGTGTAGCATCGTTTTTCTTCTGGCATGGTATGAAATGTGCCATTTTTGAAAATCTGTCTACCACAAAAAATATGGAATCACTCCCTTTTGGAGTTCTAGGAAATCCCAAAACAAAATCCATACTGATTGCATCCCATGACCTTTTTGGAATTGGTAATGGCTGATACAAACCATTGTTTTGTTGTCTTCCTTTTGCATACTAACAAATTCTTCATTTGTTCACAAACCTTTTCACCTATTTCCTCATGCTCAACCAATAATACGAATTACTCAACTGTGCAAATGTCTTCTCATGACCAAAGTGTCTAGCTAAATCTCCACTATGTTTCTCCTTCAATAGGTTATCTCTCATTGAGAATTTCGATATGCACAATTGGCTTCCTTTGAACAATAATCCATCCTGGATCAAATATTCAATCCATGGGATTTTGTCTCCCAAGAAAGGATTCTTGCATGCCTCATAAGCTTCCTTGAAATTTGCATCTTCTTTATACATCTCCTTGAGGTGTTCAAACCCTAAGGGTTCACTTGAAATTCCTGTACAAATAAACCCCTCCTGCTCAAAGCATATGCAACTTTGTTAGCTATTCCAGCAATATGTTTAATAACAAAAGTAAAATTTTGCATAAATTCTACCCATTTAGCATGTCTTTGATTCAACTTTTCTTACCTAGTAATAAACTGCAAATCTTGGTTATCACTATATAAGACAAACTCTTTAGGAATTTGATAGTGCCTCAACTTATTTGATGTAGGAGCATCATTAGTGAACATGCGAAGCAGGACCACTCAGTGCCTGGGAATCTTTTCAAAATCTCAATGTTGGAAGTCACAATAGATATTTTGAAGCACACCTGAACTCAGTGATGGAATAATCTTTTGAAGCATTCTTGAACTCAGTGCCGAAAAAATATTTTGAGGCATGCTTGTATGATCACAAGAAAAGTGGGAGTTTCCACTCCATCTTTGGAATCCGACTAGACTAAGATAGCCGTTAGGTTAGGTTTTGGAGTAGACAAGTAGTCGGGGGGGAACCCTAAGAACCCTCTGAGATAAATAGAGGTTTTGTATGCCCAAATGAGGCTAGATGCAAGTTAGGAGGAGATTTCTTGAATTTTAGTTGTTTCTTTGATTACAGTTGTAGCCATTTTACTTTTGAATGAATATAACAGAGGAAAATTGACCCAAATGCATGGTATGGAGATTGTTTGCAATTTCCCTGTTATTGTGTTTTCATGAATGAATGAATTTTGTTATGAATAGATGGAACTGTGAATGTTAGCATAAGTTTCAATTGTTTCTCTTCTATTGAATCAGTGCAAGGTGTGCATATAGAATGCAAGGAGTGTGTTAACGAGATCTGCTTCAACCCAGAATCTCAAAAGCGATAATAAAAAACTTTCCCTTTGCAAGGAGTGCAAAGCAACTACTGCAAGGCATGCACAGTCACCCACAAGAACCAAGTCTTGCATAAGAATATGCTACAAGGAGTGTAGAGATCCAAGATTTGACTAAGTGTCAAAGTGACTCTGCAATAAGTCTAAGAATCAGAACAGAGGAGCGCCAAGAGGGCGGGAAGAATTTCTTTTCAAGAAATCCTTCAAATTTGAGTTATCGAAATCTCTAAGATGCAAGGAGTGTGCGGAAAGTCGAAACCTTCATGAAGTCCAAGCTCATGAATAATAACACTTTTAAGAAGTGTAGTCAAGGTCTAAGAGATTAACTTGCAGGAGATTCAAAGGTAGAGACCTTTGAAGACTTATAAAACTTTAAGAGTTAGAAGAGTTAAAATCTCAGGAGGGAGAGCAACAACTGTCGTTGGATCAGCTGCAGAGGAAAAGATCTGGCCATCAAATCTCACACCTAGACACTCAGAAGAACGTGCAAAGGAGATCAGATTTGGACCGTCAAATATGAGCGCGTGGACCAATAGTCATTGGATCGAGAGGTAAGTGCATGAACTTTAACCCTTTGGAAGTGCACGGGGTAAGAAAACTCACGAAACCCAAGCTTGCGATTTAATATCAACTGTTGGATCACAGAGGGATTTGGAACGTTGATCTGAGACAAGCGTAGAGTCAAGAATCAGGAGAAGGGAGGTGTGCAGTCTTCTAACTACCCGAAACGTGAAGGAGAAAACAGGACCATTGGATCATAGGGATTGTGGACCGTTGATCTGATGTGAGTGGATCCCATATTTCAGATTTTGAAAATTGGGAGGATGAGCAAGAAAAACCTTCTGAGGACGTGAAATGAGAAACCTCGAAGTGCTTGAGAGGTTGGCCCCAGGTCATAGAGAGGGGTCACATCGTCAAAGGTTAAGGGAGGAGCTAGCACACGCTAGACCCCACTTCAGGATTTCGGAAGTCGGGGAGTCGGGGTTGGTTCATATGCAAGCACCCGATACATGAAGTCACGAAGTGCCTTTTGGTTAGGTGAGTTTTCACAGCCATGGTCACGTAAAGGAAGGGGTTTAGCCAGGGAAGAGCTAGCACCCGTTTGGCGTGGAGATTGTATAATGCTCAGGAGAGGGCCCGTGAGTCTCATACGACCTGCGTATTTTGGGAAAGGTCCTGTGTAAGTGGTTTTGGGGTCTAGTAGAGACCCAAAGAGTCGATCTAAATCAATATCTTGATTGATCCTTGACCAGGAGGTCAGTAGCCTCGAAGGGAGAAAGGGGGGGTCTGCACCATTCTTCAAAGCTTGAATCACTGCATAAAATTCTTTGTCATGTGTGGAATACTTATTCTTAGTTTCATTCAGTTTCTCACTGAAATAAGAAACTAGCCTATTATCCTGACTCAAGATTGCTCCAATAGCTAATCCACTTGCATCACATCTCACTTGAAATGTTTTTCCAAAATCTAGTAAGACTAGAATTGGTTGTTCCGTGATCTTCTCTTTCAACACTTTGAAACTTTTTTCAGCTTCCTCTGTCCAACTGAAGGACTTGTGTTTCTTTTTCACAGTGTCTAGCATGGGTGCACATATACCATTAAATTTTCTGATAAACTTTCTATAAAATCTTGCTAACCCATGAAAACTTCTTACCTCAAATATGTTGCTTGGCGATGGCCATTCTTTGATTTCTCTCACCTTTTTTGGATCCATCTTCAATTTTTTTGAAGAGATTATGAAACCCAAGTATATGAGTTCCTTCTTCATAAAAGATCTTTTCTTCAGATTTATCAAAAACTTCTCTTGCTGCAACTTTTCCATCACTGATGTCAAATGTCTTAAGTGTTCTCCCTTTGTCTTACTGAAGATTAGTATGTCATCCAGATATACTATGAAAATTTTTCCTATGAAGTCTTTCAATACTTCATTCATCAATATCATAAATGTGCTTGGTGCATTTGTCAACCCAAATGGCATCATCAACCATTCAAACAATCCTTCATTTATATTGAATGTTGTTTTCCATTCATCCCCCTCTCTCATTCTTATTTGACGATATCCACTCTTCAAGTCTATCTTGGAAAAATAGCTTGCTCCACTCAAACAATCCATCAAATCATCCATCCTTGGTAAAGGGAATCTGTACCTAATGGTTATCTTGTTGATGGCTCTGAAATTTGTACACATTCTCCATCCTCCATCCTTCTTTGGACTTAACACAATTGGTACTGTGCATGGGCTTAGGCTTTCCCTGACTAAACCTTTATCCAACAACTCCTGGACTTGATTTTTGACTTCCTCGTTCTCTCTAGGTGTCAACCTATAAGATGCTTTGTTTGGTAAACTAGCTCCTGGAATAAGGTCAATATGATGGCTTATACTCCTAATGGGTGGAAATGAGTGAGGTAACTCATGCACTATTATGTCGACAAAGTTTTCTAACAGTTCCTGTATTTCTTCAAGCAAATCTTCCACAAAATTATTTGTAAGGATAAATCTAGGATTCCTCACTACAACAAACTATATTTATTTTTCCTTCTTGACTTCTTTCAAGAGTTCCTTCCTAGTCATGAGAAGTATACTTGATCTAGCTTCCCTCTTTTTCTCTTTGTCTTCTATTGGTAACAACATATGCATCCTACCATTCTATTCTAGGGTATACATATTCTTTCTTCCATCATGAATAACTTTTCTGTCAAACTTCCATGGTCTCCCCAATAAAATATGACAGACATCCATAGGAATTACATCACATAATATTTCATCCCTATAACCTCCTATTTTAAATTCAACTTGGCATTGTTGACTTACCATTACTTGATGTCCATTCTGCAACCATGATACGTTGTATGGGTTTGGATGTGCATTTTTCTTCAATTCTAGCTTCTCCACCATCTCTATGGATACTAGATTGTCAGTGCTCCCACTATCTATGATCACCTTGCAAACTCTGTCTTTTGTCTTGCAAGTATTTTTGAACGGACTTGTTCGCTGAACTGGTTCCTCTACCTCCTTCTCTAGTTTAAGAATAATTTTCCTCATCATGAGGTTCTTTCCTCCTTCTGTTGCTTCTGCTTCCACATGCTTCTATGCTTCAACAATGTGTGCTTCACCTCCTCCTTCTTTATTTCTCCCAGGACATTCCCAAGACTTGTGATCTGGTTTTCAATAGGTGTAACATTTAACTTCACCTCCTCTGGCTCTTCCTCTTCCTCTGGAAAAAGAGCTTCTTCCTCCATGTTTTCATTCCTTAGAACTTCCACCTATCTCTGGGTCACTATGTTGTTTGTCAGCTTCATGCTTTGGTTTCTGGAACTTCTCTTAGTTGGTTCCCTTACCTCTGCTTAAATTTCCTCCTCTATTTCATTGGCTTTGTTTCCTGACCAATATCTCTTCATCTTTCAAGGATTCTTTATAAGCATCCTCGACTGTACTAATCGACATAATGTTGATCTCCTCTTGTATTTCATATCTCAGCCCATTGATATATCTGTTTTTTTTTTTCTCATCTTCATTCTCTTTCTGTCCAACCCTGATGTTCAGTCTGTAAAATTCTTCAGTGTATTCCTTCACTGATAAAATCTTCTGTCTCAGGTTTTTCAATCTCCCGAACAAATTGATTTGGTAATCCTTTGGGATAAATTTGGCTTTCATCTTGGCTACCATCCTATCCCAACTTTTAATTTTTTGCTTACCATTGCTCCTGCATTCAGCTTGCAATTCATCCCACCATAGCACTGCATGACCTTTCAGTCTTTTCACTGCATGCTTCACCATATTTTCTTCTTCAATATCTTCATAATCAAAGTATTTTTCCATAGCTCGTACCCAGTCTAACAATTATTCAACTTCTAAATTGCCTTCATACATTGGTACCTCTATTCTTTCTCTGGCTCCTATCTTTGAAACAACTTTTATTAAGCGATCTTGTGCAACATCCTCAGCTACATTTTCTTCAACCTCTACTTCTTCGCTCTTAGCTTCACTGATATCTCCAGTGTCTAGTGCTCTTCTCTGTTCTCTTTCCATGGAATCCAGTCTCATTTGGAGTCGCCTCATTTCTTCTTCCATTTATGGATTCTCTCTGCACCTTCTGGGTGGCATGATTCCACTATGTCACCTTTCTCCTTTGTCTGCAAAAAAACTGAATATCATCTCTGATACCACTTGATGCAGCCCCCCTACTCCCCCGTAGGGATGCATGACCTCCCGATCAAGGATCTCTGATTCTTGAGTTAAATGACCCTATGAAACCTTAATGGTCTCCTTCTGTATCTAAACACAGGCCCTTTCGGCTTCTTGGTGCAGGTTTGGAAGCACCTGCAACCTTCCCTTTCGCTCTCCTGTGAAATCTCAGAGTACTGGGCATTAACTCCTTTCTGGATGAGCCCCCTCTTGGTGTGACCTTGGCAACGACCTCATGTGACCACGTGATTGCAGGCGTGGCCATAAGTGGTTTGAGATCAAACTGCTTTTTAGCCTGCAACTCTCTTCGAGCCTCCACATGTCCTCTTGTCAAAACCATGGTCTGGATTGTAGCTCACCCTCAAAGTTTTAAAGTTCATGAAACTCATGTCCCCGCAATGCTATGGGACTGTCGATATCCAGATCTTGATGGTACTATATGAATTGATGGTTCTGATCTTCCCTTTTCCAATCCACAGACCATATCTGCCCCTCCTAAATCAACGAATGTGATCTATTTGTGATTCCAGACTTTGGGGTTTTGAAATATCAAACCCTTCTTTATTTTGTAATTCAATCCTCCAAATCTGACGATCTATGGATACCTATCCTGCTCAATCAATGATCCTGCTTCCACTTTAGGTGTTTGACCTTTCAACCCAGATTAACTGTCCTATGACCCTCTCCTCGATCAACAGTCGAGATCTCCTCTGGGTCTCTAGACTTCAGAGATTTCAAATCTCAAACTTCACCCTTTCTCCCCACTGGCTTTTATCCAAAGGATGTAATCCACTGATGTGTGTCCTCTTGATATAACGATTGAGGATTACTTTGGGTCTTTACCCAAAGTCCACAGATTTTCTCCACGTCTCCCCTGAATTCGAAAGCTATGAATCACTTCAATTCTTTACCCCAAATTCATAGATTTGAGCCACATCTCCTTTGAATCCGATGACTATGAATCACTTCATGACTTTACCCAGAGTTCACAGACTTGTGCCACACCTCTCCTACATTGTGACGACTCAGATTCACTTCGGGTGATCCAACGCTTGATCTTTACTTCAGATGATCTAACGACTTAGATTCACTTGGTTGATCGGACAATTGAGATCCACTTTGGATTTCCAAAACTTCGGAATTCAGACATCTCAACTCTCAAAATTCACCTCTTCCTGAGCTCACAGTATCTGACAACTTAGATTCACTTTGGCAATCCAATGCTTGAGATTTAATTCGGGTGGTCAGACGACTCAAATCTTCTTTGGCTAATAAGATGATTGAGATTCACTTTGGATTTCCAGCTCTTCGGACTTCGAGAATCTCAAATCTCAAACCTTGGTGTGTTCTCTTTCCTGAGTGTGAAAAGTTCTAAGGCTCTTGCACCTTGCTCCGATCAGACGGCTATTGATCCTTTGTACTATGATCCAATGACCATTGTCGGTCCTCCTCCTGAGCTTCTAATTTCTTTTGACTTAGAATATTATCACTCGTCAAAGGTTTCAACCTTTGCTCCTCCTATGAGTTCAACTCTTGGATCTCGTCAACACTTATAAAAAAGTGCTATCCCTTATGACCTTCATCCTTAAAGGATTTTGACTTCCCACGCACTCCTTGCGTTCAGGGATTTCGATAACTCAGTTCAAAGAATTTCTTGAAAATAAATTATTCTCACCCACCTGGCGTCCCTTTGTTCTGGTTCTTCGACACTTGGTTGCTCCTTGATGTTGTGCACTCCTTGCACCTGGTCTAAGTTACCTCTGTTCTCTCTGAACTCCTCTTAGTCAACCTGAGACTCAATCGACACACTCCTTGTGTTCAAGATGCACACCTTGCATACGAGTTTAAGAAGAGAAACAATTGAAACTTATTCAGTTTCATCATAACCTCATACAATCAACTTCTTAGACAATCATAAATGAACGAAATGAAAATAAACCACACATACAAATTGCAACATTCATTCAATCACATAGTTAAATGAACACAGTCCAAGATTTGGGACAATTATGTCTGTTCTATTCATTTATGAAACAAATTACATAGTATTTCCATTCTCCACTGCGTCTTCCTTCTACTCTATTCTGATCTACTGATATTTATCTCATAATACTTTTACAATACAACAAAAAACTATCTAAGGACTGGCTCCATGAGCTCTCTCGTCCTGTGTGCAATCTATCTGTAACAGCCCTAGTTGAATATATGTTTAAGGATTATTAAGTAAAAATTAATTAGGGGATTAATTGTCTTAACATGGTATTGATTAAACAAGATTGGTATAATGCTACTAATTAAATTTTTATTTATTAATTGATTTTTATAATTTTAATTAATTAATTAATTAAATTAATTACCTATCACATTGAATGAACAGGGCAGTAAATTTAAAAGAGTTAATAAATTATATTGTTTAAAAAAAAAGGGTTACGTATACGGAGGGGATAAGGAGCATTAATAAGTGGATAAGGGGAATTAACTAGGTGGGTAAGGTAATAAATGTATAGGTAAGGAAGTAAATGAGGAAAGAGCGGCGAAGGAGGGATATGAGGGGAGGAGGTTTACGAAGGAGGGATTATCATTCTATGGGGGTTTTGGGAGGGTTCTCTTGGATTTGCATGGGAGTTTGAGTTCTGTAGTTGGAAGGGTTAGTACAGGGGGCACCTGTTTGCTGGGGGTTTTGGGCACGGGGGCCAGGATATCCATATGGTATCCTGGAGCTAGGTAGTTTTCCTAGTTGGCAGGGTGGAAACTCGGTTTTGTGCAGAGTTGGTCCATGGCTTCAAGATGGGCAAGGTAGCAACAGGAAGGTCAAAAAGACAAACAAAAAATAGAGGGTTAGCATCAGACCAAGGTATTTAAATTATGTATTTGTTTATTCTGTTATGAATTTTATTATTCGTTGATCAATTTACATGTGTATGTGCTGAATTTATAAGAAATTGCCGAGATTCATATATCAAGTAGAAGTTACTGTTTTGTTTGATTAATTATTTTATGTTAAATTAATATGGCCACTACAAATGGTATCAGAGCCCTGGTTCAAAATCTGGAACCAAGGGCCTACCTACCTACCTACCTACCTACCCACCTACCCAACTTAAGAATGGAACTGTACCCACCCAGAAATTAGATAAATTTAGCAGTCCAGGGGCCCTGAAACCCTTAATTAGATAAATCCAGTCCAAGCTCCAGCTCCAGCTCCACCTAACCTACAAGCCAAGCACACAATTTTTTTTTTTTGTATATATGTAGATCTCTCTCTCTCTCTCTC
>JZKD02S1683837.1:230278-241913 GCA_000966675.3 Picea glauca
TCCCCTATTCTCCATGTTCAACGCATTTCCTGATGTCTCACCTGTGCTTTTCCATCGTATTTCCTCACTAAGGATAACACCAACAACATCATCAAATTTTAAAGTATTTGAACCAAAGACAAAGTTACTTATAGCCATGACCAAGCTGTTCCATCTTTATGGCAATGAGCACAAGATTAGAAAAGCCTTGACCTCATCATCAAAGTCCAATTTTACAGAACTTAGTTGATTAGTAACCGTATTAAAATCATTTAAATGATCTGCAACAGACCCACCTTCCGACATCTTCATATTAAATAATCTCTTCATTAGAAATACCTTATTGGATGTTGAGGGTTTTTCATGCAATTTGGCCAATGCGTCCATCAAACCCTTCATTGTCTTTTCTTTGGAAATATTGAAAGCCATCGATGTTGCCAGGCTCAACTGTATCGTTCCTAGAGCCTTTCTATCAAGAATATCCCATTCTTCATCCTTCGTAACCGCTGACTTCTTTGCTATTCCGCCCAATGGTAGGAATATATCCTTCTGATATAAACAGTCTTCCATCTGCATATTCCATAACTGGTAGTTTTGGTAATTAAATTTCTCAACCCTAAACTTTCAATCTTCTGACATTGCTCCCACTCGAAACAAGAGCCCTCTTTTCCTATGAGTTACCTTTCGCTATGATACCATTTGTTATAAAAAACAGGACCATGGAGAAATAAAATAAAACAAATGCGAAAACAAAACACATAAGATACACAATACAAGAGAGACATAGATTTACGTGGTTCACCCAGTGTGGGCTACATCCACTAGAGAAATTGCTAGGTCCTTCCTTTATTATTATCCAACAAATGAAGGGATACAACCTACAATAAAACCCACTGTAACTTCCTCTTCTTTCTCTCATAGTCTCCTCTTTCAGAATACAATACTCACCATCAACCATAGCCGCAATACTTTTCCCTCATAAAAGAGGTTTGCCTTCTAGGGAAATAAACTCTAACATAATCTCTATCATTAGATATGTGACCTTATAATGAATGGTCCAGATTTACAATGAAATTACAATATACATTTACAAGGCAATTACCCCCGCTTGCCCCTAGACCCCCCAACTGGGGGGATAGCCCCCCCAAACACTGCAGAGGGGGTACCCCCCCTCTGCACTCCCCCGTGTGGAAGAGTGTACATAATTCTAGGGTGTAAATACTTCATTGGGTATAAGCATGGATGAAAGTAAAAGACCTCTGAATCAGGAAGATAATCAGGCTCCACAACCAACACTCTCAGCCTATATAGGTTTCCCTCCCTAACTCCAATAACCATCACTAATTTGAAGCTAGATCCTTTGGGAATCCAATAACACCTGTCCATCCTAGAACAACACTACATATCCCTACTCCTCAATTGTTGAGGTTGAGAACACACTCCCAAAACCCATGGAATATTTTCCACTAGCAACACATCCCCCTAATCCATATGAAATACCACTATTCTATATCCCTACACTACATGCCTAGTCCTCATACCAAGCTCCATGTACATACCTGAGGTAGACACTGTGAATCTCTCAAACAAATCCAATGCCCCTACATGTATCATTTTTTCCCACTATATAAGAACCATGCAATCCTCCAAGGAAAGAATTTCTTCCCCAAGTCATGACCATATAATGAAATTCTACCCAAGTCCATCATCCAAGTCACCAAAAACTCTCTATGTATACACATTCTACAACTGATCCTATGTCCTCGTTTGAAACTATCCCAAGCTGCGGTTGGAAACTCAGTCTAGTCCACTCTAGACCACCACAACTCATCTCTACAAGTGTCCTCATACTCCTAGGTCAAATACCTCATAGACTGTCGCACCTCAACACACCATCAAGTGTGCATCCCTCTGGCCTAATGAAGACTCTATGTCGTCAATATGCCATTCACATGAAGCTATCTCATTCATGCTAAAGAACCTGAGTTGCATCCATCTCAACTCATTATGATAATTCACTGGAAGTCCATCCTCAGAGTTGGAAACCCTCCACACAACATACTGTTGTGAATAGAGCTCTATGCTAATCCACCAGAATTCCCAACCTGCCACACCACTGAGACTCAATAGCCAACAAATCCTTATTTGAACAGTCTGCTCTATGTCTCAACCCAGAGACCGTCTAACCTATTTCCACTTACAACCGTCACTGTATCTCCCTCTTAGAGATAACTCCTCAACATTGCTACAACTCCCTCTCAGAGCTGTCACTCGTGACCTATCTGAACAAAAACAAGAAATATGCAACCAATTGTAGTAGTTATGTGTCTCAAAGATGATCCCCTTATCTTCAAATCCCAAGCTCTGAAACCATGTCAATTTTCACATGCAACTCTATGTGACTAATTTTCAGATTTGAAAATTGCTTCTTAGTGAGCTAACAGTAAACCCTAGCTATTATCATTGAACAACTTTACATTCACAATTATTGATTGAAAATAAATATATTGGAAACAACAATATCAAAGATGAATCATCAATGCACATATGAGACACAAAATTTGTGTTATGTAACCTTGTTAATTTCATAAATTTTGAGGACAAAACTAGACCTCCTAGCCAATACGGTTTAACCAAAATTGAGGACAACCTTGTCCTCCAATAACCAAAAAATTGGAAAACCAAACTATTGACGATTGATTAAAACGTCAGCGTAATTTTGTCCGCAAAGTGTTGCTAAAGCCTATTATTATATAAAACTAAATAATACTAGTAGGTGGGACCCCCTTGAACTATTGAAGATCAGATCTGTTCATTTTCGATGTTATGATGATGTGCTACAAAGGTTTACATGGTTGATGAGATATTGTTTTCATTGGTATGAGTTGAGATTTGAGATGTTGTTCCTTCATGTTTCTAGAGCCTTCTATTCATTAATGGTATTTATTCTTCTCGCACCTGCACAACAAACATGTTAGTGAAAATTGTATGAAAGGTAGTTTTCAGAAAGGAAAAGTAATATAACAAATGCAAAAGGGACCTAGTTATGCAATACTACATGCATGAAAATACTTGTTGATTGTTGTTAAACCCTAGCTAACAAGAAAATGTCTATGTAATTGTGTTTGAATTACATAATTTATATGCATATGGTTGAAGAGTTGGTGGCGCAAGGTGATAATGCAAATGGTCATACACTGGTTAATTGAATTATGTGGCTAATCCACATATGGTACATTTGGATAGTTTGAATGTTGGTGGCATTTTTGATTGTGTAATAGTGGTAATGGTTATGCATTTTAAATTGAGTTTTATTGGAAATGGACAAAATAGGGGTGGTGCATTTTGGAAAAGTAATGGACACTAAATATTATGTGATTTAGCTTTGTGACATGGTGATAGTCTCGATGCATGATTTGATTAAATGGTTAATAAATAATATGTTGGCATGTACTAAGGAGTTAATGCATTTTGGGTGGAGGCAATGTGCATTTACTGTACGTTACCTTTACTCCTCCTGTTGGTCTCCACCCTAATCGACTATTGTTCGATCTTGTTGCTTGGTTATGCTCTGGTATTGTAGAAGGGTGGAACCATTTGGACAACTATTTTAAGGAATTTGATTAATAGGTATGTACTTCTGGGCCATTCTTGACTTCTCTCTAGTTATGAAATGATTATTGGCTCAGGTGTATAGGTTTGTGTTTTTCCTAAGCATTACAACTGTGTGAAATAGTGGTGTTTGAATAAGAAATGGATGGTTCTTCCTGCATTGTTTTTTGAGTTCCTCGAGGTTATTGGCTTCCTGGGTGATATCTCTTTGTTATCAATGTTGTCTGGTTGGAGGGTTCCTGTTTAGCTTGGGTGGATAGCTATCTTCATGCACTGTCACTAGTGCAGTCTCTAGCTTTCACGGTTTAGTGTTCATAGGTTCTCCACGTCAGTATGTTGGTTCACTTCGGCATTGGTTGATTACGCCACCAGGGGTCATGAAATGAGGTTCTTGTTCTTCCTCGACCCTATCTTCACCTCTGTTCTATGATTGTTGACTGAAGAGCATGAGGATTATACCCTATGCATGTTAAAAAAACTTTGCTAGGCCTGACTAGAGCCCTACCCTTTCAACTATGGCCCCTATCACGAATGTGTTACCTGCCATGAATGAGTCATGGCCGTCTCTGGGCGCATCATTGGTATCGAAGGTTCCACCATTATGAGGAGTTGGCTCCATTCCCCAGGGTTGGCTACATATTAGAAACTTAGTCCTCCAGTCTAGAGTGTTATAGAGGATACTGTCATTCATGTCAAGTTGCTACAGGTTATTATGGTTTGAATATATGGTTAGTTACTTTGAATACAGACTCACCCAATTGGTCTATGTTAGTCATGTTAGTTTTGCATTTGGTTAATGATTCTATGATAATAAGGATAAACCCTTTGTGGCTAATTGCACTTTCACAGAATGCAATCACTCTCCTCATATTAATACTCAGTATTTTTATTGGAAGGGCCTCTTCCTCGATTCGATTGGATACGTGGGTATGCATAGCTACTACAGTTTGTTCGGTTGATTGATTTTCTCCCACAGTGGTGAATTTTTTATTGATATGAAGTCACTAGTAATTTCACTTATGGTGATTTGAATGATGGTTGGCGTTGGTTACAAATGCTTGGTGTTGTCCACACATGTCACATTCAATGTATGGTATTTTGAGAAATGAATTATTGGGCGGGGTAACCATGGTCTTCTTTAGGGACAAATGATTATTGGACTAGATATATCCACTCCATCTTTTTGTTTGTTGGTTGAATAAGCCTGAGTATGCACAGCTTGGTCAATCATGAGTGACTAAATCAATATATCATCATGATATACTTAGTTATATTGTGATTGTATGTTTTTTGTGTGATAAATGGAAATGTTGCACTGTGGGATTTTGTTAGCTATGCACTTTGTGTAAAATGGATGGCTTGTTTTTATACTCGGTGATACCCACTGATTTTTAAGCATGTTATTTATTGCAATTGGTCACTATTGAGGATAGTCATGTTGGATAGGGGGCTCAACTTTTAAGTCACATTGAACTGTTTTTTTTTACAGGGAAAGAACTATATTGCGTGGGAAAATTACTCTTGCATAGATTGTGTCTAAATGATGGTTGTTGGATGTATAATAAATTGTCATTTCAGGCATGGCAATTTGGTCTTGATTATTTTACTACATATATATATGTGAATGAGTACCATTTCAATTTTGATGGGCTCTATTGCAGTAATAGTGACTTCATTATTATTTTTAAAACATGACTGTTGAGTATAGTCATGGGTTGAAGAAATGCCTAGACAATGGTTGATTTTGATAGTTACAGTTTGGAAATGGGTATTGTTCGTAAATTGTTATAAAATATAGTGTGTAGATGAAGGGAATAGAGCCTCTTACAAATTGTGTGGAATGCTTGCTGTTTTATAATGGCAATGTGTTGGATATTTTATTAATGAACAGTGGAATAGTTAAATTCACAATAAGTATTATTTGTTCAAATAATTGTTGGTTGATGCATCTTCTTTCGCAGAATATTATGGATCAATTAATTAATTTCATGAACAGTAATAATTATCCTCCCCTTCCATTATCTCATTTTCCACTAATTACAAACCCTTCAAATATCCCATATTCATTTTTCACACCTTGTTCTGAGATTGATTACAGTCAAGGGAATTTCTGTGTTGAATTAGATGAAAGTGGCAGAGTCCTGGGTGGATTGCATTGAAGTTTTATTGGTTTTCTTTATAGTTGATTGTTCTTATCATTGGGCAGTGACCATTTCTTCTCCCCTTTCATTATATCATATTTTTGCTAATTACAAACCGATCATGTATCCCTGAACCTTTTTTCCACCCCTTGCTCGTTGGTTAACAGTAAAACAATTTGTATGGATTGGATTGCATGAGCCTGATACATTCTGAGCCAAATATATTTCATATTTTTAAGATTTTTCATGCATGGTTATTTAAAAGACTACTTGCTAATCGATTACACATGAAGGATGAGTTTTTTCAGTAGGGGAATCCATGGCTGAGGAAACAGAGGTAGAGGTAACTGGAATCGAGGCCCAAGAAGGCCCAGGTTCTCTATACATTTTGATGTTGATTCAGAAGATCTTGGACAAATGTTTCATGTAGGATTCTTTGATTGGATTGGGTAGGGAATAGTCTGACCTAGGCCGGAAAGGCCTTCTTTCCAATCCCCATAAGCCCCCAGTATCCATGTACCTTCTCATGTCTCCTTACAACCTGAGGTCCCTGAAAAAGATGGATGGGAGGAGATTGTCCACCCGACAGTCTCCCAACATCGTGTCTATCCCAACTTGACTTTGCCTGCTCCTCCACCTTTTAACCCCATTGTCCAAGATGCCCCTAACCACTCGCCAGTGCAATCCTCCCATGCTAGCAAGAGATTGAAGATTGAAGCCCACCATGCATTTGATAATGGAAAAGCCACCGCTGCCCCTTCCTCACCCTTTGATGACTCTGATAAATCCATGTCTTCCCAGATGCATTTGAGGGATGATTGTTCCCACGTGATTAGTGAGATCAATCCTAAAGGCTCTGCCTAGCCTAAGGCAAATTTATAAAAATCAAGAGGTGACAACAATAACCAAGGAAGGGTTGCTTCACAAACTGTGAAATATGGCTTTTGAGTTTTATGTTATCTATTGTTTTATGACACTTGACTTCATGGATTTTTGGGACAACATGTTTTATTTTGGGATATATGAGTATTATTTTGAAATAATTTCAGATTTCATTAGCTAAAATTGCCAAAAGTAAATATGTTGAAGGGAGACACAAGGATGTGTGTTTTCTTAACTAATGGTTATGTTATAATTGTTATGATTGTTATGAACTAAAGGGAGTCACAAGGGGTCCCACCTACTAGTTATTATTTATTTATGACCCTTATTATGATTAGTACTTTCCCCCATAACTAAAGTTAGTTGAGTCTTTAATTAGGTTAACTAATGAGTTGGTTCAACTACTTCGACCAATTATAATGTGTTAAAAGAAAAATGAAAGGGAGGAACAAGGGGAAGATAGAAGCTGAAGCATGCTACGGTTTTCTCTTTGATTTTATGTTGAGATAGTTCAGTTTTCATTCATTCATATATTCATCACAGTGTAATTCTCTTTTGTGATAGCAGGGTATTATTGTAGACAACAATATTCAGGGCTGAATCAAATCATTCAGACACTTTTTTTTTCAGAGGTGTTGATCTATCTTTGATAGTCTATGTAGACTTGTCTGTTTTTGAATTAATTTTCATGACTGATAAAGGCTATTGTGCAGAGTCGAGTGGGCATCAACCTGTGGCAAGTTGATCTAGCTTTTAGAGTTCAGTTTTGGTTTTCTGTCAGAGGTCCTTTTGTATGTTCCATCGGGGATGTCTAAGTTTGACATTGGTCCAATATTTGTGTATGAGATTTTGTAAATAAAATGACTCTTTGGTGAATTGGAATGAAATAAAGGATTTCTTTATGTCTCAACTGTCTTGATTATCATCTTGGTGTCTTTAATTATGTTCTTACATTTAATTCAACAACTATTATGTTCAGAAAATTACATAAAAAGTGAATTTCCAGTAAGCGTTTTTTGATAAAAGACTAGCCTAAGCACTCGTAATTAATACTTGTGAGTTAGGATATTATTTTGTTGGCTATAAACATAGGGTGATATTCCCATGTACTTTGCTTTATCCAAGTAAAGTGTGAAAATGCTTGAGTAATATCAATTCATATCTTTTCCTCAACATTTATTTGGTGAACTTACTGGGGAGATCTTCGATATCTCTCTGGTTAAATTTTTATACTCAATTTTCATGGATACATCTTTCTTTTTTTGTTATTGATTCTTTGACTGTTTTTCTATTCATGACTATTCCTGTTGCAAGGTAGCCCAATCTTGAGCCCAATCTCCAAGACCAAACCAACATTGTGTTGGCAGCCAATCATTATTTTTTTAATTGCTCTCATAAAACGCTGCCTACACCCCTTGTCTAATTAAAGACAAAGTATCATCGCATTGTGCTTCTAGACTTTTGTCTCATTTTTATGACAATTGCAATGTGTTCTCGATTTGATTTTCACAACTGTAAGTGTGAAAATACCTCTTTCATCGGTTGGACTGTAGTCGTCTTTTATCAATTTCTCCTTGACCATTGGTTTATCACATGACTGCTAAAGGTTTTCTCGAACTTATATCCTTGAGCATTATCTTACCTTGATTGCACATTTGGATTTGTTTGATTGCTAAGCCTTTGGGCATAAAATTTATTGGTTTCATCCTGATCTTATGAAAGTTGTAATGGATTTGGTCTTATGACTTTTATCCTTATTGCTATGGACTTTTTTATTCAGTTATTATATGAGGAATTTTGGATAAAAATGTTCTCTAGACTTTGGGATATAAACACTTCAATGTGCAACGAATACATTGGTAATTTTGTGAATTCAATTCAAACAATGGTTTAAAGGCGCATGGATTAATCATATTAATGCTTGGTATATTATTTGGTAAGTAGATAATACGTTGAACGATTCATAGTTCCAAATCATGTATTGACATTGATTAATTTGAAAACCTTGTGGTTGAACGTTTGATTGACATGATGGATATGGTGTTTGGATTGAACTATACACTTGGCATGATTCTAGCACATGGTATCGATCCTGATCCGGTCGACTGGCACGTTAATATGATGACCCACCTATTAGCTGGCCGATACGCATGATATAAACGATTATGGTTTTAACAATGCTGTACTCAGTCAATTAATACAGTGTGTGGCGGTGGTAATCCCACCACCTTTGCACGCATGCAGTTAATTCCGGTCTATTCGAGCTTTGAAGCCCTGAAACCTATCGTTTTTCAACTCGGTGCATTGTTTCATTCAGTTTGAACCCTACCATGTACAGAGGTTATGGCTCCTGTTGTAAGGGCCGAACCTAACGGATGTCAAGCACTGTTGACATTTAGTGGTGCATGCAGTGACCTGGACCAACATGGGTGGCTTGCTTTCATAAAAAAATTTGATGGCTTTGATCTCACTGTGGCTCGGCAATTTGCGTTATCGTTTGATGGCTGCCGAGCCAAAGTGGGAGATGTCCAGCTTGAAATTACTGAAGGGTTTCTCAGTCTGACAACTGGCTTACCTGCCAAGGGACAAAAATGGTCGAAAAGTTGTAAGGTAGATGACGTCCCATGGACGTTACTGTTCCAGTCACGCACAGTGAAATCGTGCGACAGAGGATTACCTGCAGAGATGTTGAAACCCTGCTGGTATGATCTCTTGATGATTATCAAACGTTTTGTTACCTATGAAGGCAGGTATGAGTTTATTTTCCTATTCCACCTGCATTTATTAATGATTTTCATGGGTTTTGAGCTGAGTATGCCTTATTATCTGCACTGAAGTCTGTTCAAAATGTCTAAATGATACAAGCATAGCCAGGTTGACACTAGCCTCTTCCATGTTGGGTTGATCAAAATGGTTTTAGTTTATGAGTTAGGCTTGCGTTGTGATTCTTGGCATGAGTTCCTCAGCCGTAATGGTTTTGGGGAGTCAAACCCTCCACAGGTAGATAAGCCCATGGTGGCCGAGAGAAAACCTGCCCCTGTGCCATATGATGTTTTATTACCTAGACCTAAGCCCGGGTCACCTACAAGTTTTCCTAAGTCTGTGCCAAAACAAACCGAAGTTGCTAAAGTTGCGACCCAAAAGACTAGAGCGAAGATTGTAGTTGATACTCGAGGCAAGAAAAATGCAAGATTGATCTCTCGCATGGCGAGGAACAAGTCCAAGCTTCCTGCCAAAACAGAGCCTATCGTGGTTAGCGAGGACTCTGATTCAGACATTGAACGATTTCTCTCTGAAGAATATCCTTACTCTGAGGGATTGTGTAGCAAACCTCCTCACGATTTCGTTAGGAACCTCCCTCCTTGTCTACGGGATAACCCTGACTTTCCAGGTATTGAGCCATTCCATGAAACCCTCGGGGAATCATCAAGCCCCCCTTCTATTCAGCCTGTTGCTGTACCTTGTGATCAATGTGGGTTATGGATTGAAAGTTACTATCTGGATGTACCTACATTGCAATCCAGGATTTACGAATTGGAAAACCAATTGGCCATGCTCACTGGTAGGAATGAAAAGGTGCAACCTTCCGATAAAAAGCAACGAACCACGGGCTCAGTCCTGTTCAAAAACATCGAGTCTGCCACTGCAATTATCAATTCAAAATTGACATAAGACCCAACAGCTGTGATGGTATTTTTCTCATTTGTATTACTCTTTGTACATATTTTGCCTGCTCTGTTTTATAAAGCATGCTTCGCTGTATATAATGTTTGTTATAGTTTTGATTATCGATTTCGGGATTGGTTGTGATTAGATTTAGTTTGATTGATCATATTTTGATTTGAATTTTGATATATTTTCTATTGTTGAAATACAAACGATATCTCTGATTGATTTGGTTACATCTTGTGCGATATGATAGGCAAATTGATTGGCTATGTTGATTATATTTTCTATGTCAAGACCAATTCATAATAAAATTTCGAATGGATAACAATAGTAACTGTTACGATGTGAACTATTTTTCGATGGTAACAAATGTATTATTCGATTGAAATTACAGGAGATGGATTGATCGTATCAAGTCTTATGATTTTGTGTCTATAATTAAATTCAGTTATATGCCCGGTTTGTTGACCCTGTCAAAACCCTGCTTGTCGACTATGAGGTATGAAGACTGTTGAGTCAACACTTGCGAAAACGATTTCATCCTATTACGTTGGAAGCAAATCATACATCGTGC
The DNA here is from genome assembly GCA_000966675.3 of Picea glauca. Classification (NCBI taxonomy): domain Eukaryota; kingdom Viridiplantae; phylum Streptophyta; class Pinopsida; order Pinales; family Pinaceae; genus Picea; species Picea glauca. Next base: position 241,136 of record JZKD02S1683837.1, read on the forward strand.
TTTTAATTGAAGGATCTCAATCTGTTGTTGTGATTATAATTAGTCAATTACAGTTACGACTATACCTGTGGATTATTTGAAACACAACGAATGGGAACTATGGTTGGATTCTATGGGTACAGTGATGCATGAAATTGTAATGGCTTTCTATATTGGAAATGCTGTGAATCTTATGATAATCGATAATGATTGTTTGTATTTCACACGATTTGGTTTATCATTAATTGCATCCATAGAACAGTCTTGTTAAGATTTGATTTGATTTTACAATGATTGGGAAAACAGAGTATTCCTACTCTGTCCCGATTGTATTCTATCCGACTTGGTTTGATTGGAAAGATTTATTTTTCTTAAATCATTTGTAATTTGTAATGATTGGATTCGATTTGATTTTGATTATATATCTGGTCCTATTTACTATTATAGACCAGCTACAGAATTAGGAGATTCTGTAGCTGAGTCTATAGAATCATTTTTTTATCATTTTCTTTAATAAAATACTCCTCTAACTTGATCTTTATGTCTATTACAGGCAAATCCGAATTGGTAGTGGATGTGAGGAGCAGTTGGAAGATATCTTGAAGATTTCACTTATGTTTTTAGTTACTTATTTTAAGAGATTTTTGGGATTATTCCCAGATTCTGTAAACTGTTTGCTATTACTCACAAGGATGTTTTACCTTGTGAGAAACTTATATAAACCTATGGTTTTGTAATATTGAACATCATCATCAGTTTTGGAAGAACAAGGATATGTAATTCTGATACGAACTGGAGC
>JZKD02S1683837.1:253766-264023 GCA_000966675.3 Picea glauca
AAATAGTAATAAGGTTGTGCAAAGCAAAGTTCCATAGAAGACTTCCACAAAAAACAACTCTGATACTCAAGATAAAGGAAGCCTTCCTGTACCAAATGTAAATAATGTAAATAACGATGTAAACAATGTAAATAATTCAGATAAGGTAGTCTTAGAAAATGCAAGTAAGAAACAACAAGCTACTACTTTAAACACTCGCAAGAATGTTCCTCCTTTTCTTTTATCTTTCGAAATCTGCAACAGAAATGTGCATAACTGTATGGTTGATTCGGGAGCATCATCAAATGTGATGCCTTGGTCAGTCTGCCAAAAGATTAATGCCCAAGTAGAGCCATCTTCTTTGAAAATTATACAACTTGATAGAACAGATATTAAAGTTATAGGCGAATTGAAAAATGTATTGATTAGATTATCGTCTAACCCAAAGGTTCATCAAGTTATCGATATAATTGTGGTTGATATTCCAGAAGTGTATGGTATGTTTTTGAGCAGGGATTGGTTGGAGTAGCTACATGGCTACTTCGCAACAGATTGGTCTCACTTGTGGCTTCTAGAAAATGGCAAGCCTAATAAGATCAGGGTGAATCGTGAGCGTTATCTCGAGTTCACGGTAACAGACTTGAATGACCCCAATGAGCCATATGCACCTCTAGCAGAATCACCTGAAGTCCAAGGAGTGGACACCTACTTCGGGAATTTCATGGCTGAAGTTTCACCTATCGACGATTCACAGCAACAGTCCGAGATCAAAGTATATACGCAACCAACAGCTTCTGTCCAACAATCCTGTGAGCCAGATACAAATCTAATTTGGTCTTTATACTTCGATGGTTCCAAGTCAAAAGAAGGAGCTGGCGCGGGCTACATCATTATTGATCCGTAAGGTAACAAAACATTATTGGCTTGTAGATTAGAATTTGAATGTACTAACAATGCTGCAGAATATGAGGCTTTACTACAAGGTCTTAGAAAAGCCTTAGACATGCACATTCAAAATCTAGTTGTATTCGGCAACTCAGAGATAGTGGTCAGGGAGGTGAGAAATTCTATACATTGTCTTACCCCGCATCTCAAATATTATCAATCTGAGGTATGGAATCTAATCAAAGAATTTTCTGCTTTTAATATAAATTCCGTTCCTAGATCAAGTAATACCGAAGAAGATCTACTCGCTAATGTTGCCTTTAAACTTCTTCCTGCAGAAGGCTTATCTCCAAACGCATTCTCCGTGGAGCTATTGTTTCGACCATCTGTTCCAGATAATATCATGAACTGGAGAGTATTTGATAATGATCAGCAGACCATTAACTTTCTACACATGGAGGAAACCTTCCAAGGAGCTGTGATAGATGAACAAACGCATGATGATAATTTGCATGACTTTACGGTAATACCTAATCCGAAACCTCCTGAAACTCAATCGAATATGGTAAATTCCTTGCCCAAATCTGTTGCTAGATTAGAAAAATTTTATGATTTTGAAGATAAATTCAAAAAAAATGGTCAATTGTAAAACCAACAGTTCCTCGCTGTCATTTGAAAAAGTCAATTTGGGAACTAGTGAAAACCCTCAGTGTATCAACTTAGGCTTGGGATGTTCTAAGCAAGAAAAAGCTTCTTTTGTTAAATTATTTAAAGAATTTAAGGATGTCTTTGCTTGGACTTACGAAGATCTTAAGACATTCGATCCTAACATTATACAACATGTTATTCCAATGAAGCCCCAAACCTTGCCTTTCCAACAGAAACTGAGGAAGATGCATATGAAACTAGAATCGACCGTACAAAAAGAATTGAATAAACTCCTTAGTGCTAAAATACTTTTTCCTGTCAGACATACTCAATGGGTATCCAACCTCGTCCCAGTGCGGAAGAAAAACGGGGAAATTCGACTTTGTGTCGATTTCCGAAACCTCAACAAAGCGTCTGATAAAGATAATTATCCTGTCCCTCCCGTGGAACAGATACTTCAACAAGTATCAGGTTCCAAGAGGCTATCCTTATTGGATGGTTTCTCTTGGTACAACCAAGTCTTAATGTCTCTGTCAGACCAATCAAAAACTACCTTCTGTACTCCGTGGGGCACTTATGCTTATCACAAAATGCGCTTTGGTTTGATTAATGCCGATGCTACCTTTCAGAGAGCAATGGATATTGCTTTCTGAGGCTTGATCAATCACTCCGCGGTAGTCTACCTAGATGATGTGACCATTTATTTCAAAAACAAAGACGATCATCTAGCTCATTTGCGAGCTGTTCTGCTACGATGTCGTAAATTCGGCATTTCCTTGAACCCTAAGAAGTCCATCTTTGCAGTAGAACAGGGTAAACTACTAGGATTCATTGTGTCTAGTGATGGAATGATTATTGACCCTGAGAGGACGCAAGTCATTTCCAAACTTCCTCCACCCACTTCCAAGAAATCCACGCAGTCCTTCGTTGGCCAGATTAATTTCGTAAGAATATTTGTCCCCAGTTTCTCCGAAATGATCAGGCCTCTCCAGAATCTGATTAAGAAGGACACCCAATATCATTGGGGACCCACTGAAAACCAATCTTTTAACGATATAAAGAAGGCCATAATTGATGCTCCGTCTCTCATGAGCCTTGATTTCTCTCAAGACTTTACACTCTATACTTTTGCCTCTGATCGTTCCTATGCCGCAGTTCTAACTCAGAAAAATGCCAAGAATAACGAAGTACCCATCGCTTTTATGAGCTCTTCTTTTAAAGGCGTTGAACTCAATTACCTAGCAGTTGATCGGCAAGCCTACGCTGTCTTCAAGGCAGTCAAGCATTTCCGATCTTATCTTCTGAAGTCAAGAACCAAGGTCATTCTTCCTTACCCTGTCGTTAGGAACTTGTTAGTGCAAAAAGAGTTAGGAGAGAAAAGACCCAACTGGGTTACCTCTTTGCAGGAGTTTGACCTAGAGATAACCCCAGCGCATATCATGAGAGGCCAAGGGTTGTGTAAATTGGTAGTTGATTCAGAAACCAAACAAAAGGGAGATAGTGATACGTCAGACCTAGAACAACGCGATCAAAGTATAATTTGTTGCACACAAAACCTAGTGAGCCCTTGGTACGACGATATTAGACACTGTCTTCAACATGGATCAGCACCCCGTCACCTTAACCCTGCCAAAAGGAGAGCATATAGACTCAAGTCTGCCTCCTTTCATCTAGTTAATGGTATTCTGTTTCGTCAGAATTTTGATGGCGTACTCATGCGTTGTCTTGAGAAGGATGAAGCAGAGAAAGTTTTTCTCGAGTTGCATGTCGGTGAAGCTGGTGGTCACTTCGGTGGTGATACCACTGCTCATAAAGTCTTAAGAGCCGGTTATTACTGGCCAACACTTTTTAGAGACGCCCACGCCTTGTTCCGAAAATGTATTATTTGTCAAAAAGCATAAGGGCGATTGCAAAAACCAGCCTTCCCTTTGCAACCAGTCACAGTCGATTCTCCTTTCCAACAATGGGGCCTTGATATGATTGGTCCTATTAACCCTCTTTCCTCACAACATCACAAATATATTGTGATAGCCACTGATTACTTTACTCGATGGTCTGAAGCCGCCGCGCTAAAAACTGTTAACACAAGTCAGGTGATTTCTTTTCTTAACTCGCATATCATTACCCGTTTTGGCATCCCTGATTTTCTAGTCTTTGATAATGCTTCATACTTTTCTTCACCTGAAATGAGTAACTTTGCCTTAGAAAAAGGAATAAAGCTTAAGTATTCTGCTAGTTATTACCCCCAGGGAAACGGCCTAGCAGAGTCAACAAACAAGAACTTGATCAAGATTATCAAGAGAACCGTGGCTGAGAATCACAAGAATTGGCACAACGCACTGTTGAATGCATTGTGGGCTGATAGGGTGACACCCAAAGCTGCTATAGGTAATTCCCCTTTCTTCCTCGTTTATGGAAGAGAAGCCAGTTTACCTTCTCATGTTCTTCTTCCTTCGCTCCAATTGTCACAAAAGGTTCAAGAAGAAGAATGTCCCCCTTTACAAATCTGTATTAACGCTCTGATGAAGTTAGAAGAAGTAAGAACCCAAGCCAAGCATAAACTAAATCAACATCAACAACTGATTAAAAGCTGGTTCGATTCTAATTCTGATTCTGATAGAAATTTTGAAGTAGGCAATCTCGTCTTGAAGTGGGACAAACCACACGAAGGGAAGGGAGAACACACTAAATTCCAAAATTTGTGGCTTGGGCCGTTCTTGATTGCTGAAAAGTTGGGTCCTAGTTCTTTTCGTTTGCAGAGTCTTGAAGGACATCTTGACACTTATCCGGTGAATGGCCAGGTCCTGAAAAGATACTTTGCCTGATTTCTATCCTTTTGTATACTATGTAAATATTTCTTTTCCTTTTGTTTTTGGCTTTTGTTTTCATTTTGATTTGATTGATCAGTTTGGTGTGTTTTTGTGTGTTTTGAAACATTTGCATGCTTACACACTGAGTCATTCAAACATAGACCGTAGAAAAATCTCTTCCCTGAAATAACTTCTGAAAAATTGTACAAACATCAATGATATGTATTTCTGAAAATGATATTGGAAAATGTTGTTTGAAAGAAGTTTACTATCTCAGTATCTAAGTGGCGTTTGTCATGGTTATCTTTATCTTTTTACGCTGTCCCTTTTCCGTAAAGGAATGACTCAAAAGGATGTCTCCCTGTCAAAGTAAGTTGTTTTAGGAATAAAACATTTCTGGAGCTGAATAAGGACAGTATTTAAAAAATTCTGATGAGGTCTAAAAAAATATGAAAAAATATCAAGATTTTTCAGTGTCACCCCACTCAGCTATCTATAATATATATATATATATATATATATATATATATATATATATATATATATTAATAAGAGCTGTGGGAAGTGTTTGTAAACCCGTCGGGATACTGAACAGGTCCGCTGGCAGTGGGTAAATGCAAGCATGGTGCCAAGACAACTTCGCCAGGGTACTGAACAGGCCTGCTGGCAGCGAAGCAATGTTGGGTAAATAAAAATCTGTAAAATTACAAGAAGCCTCTTTTAAATGTCCTTTATTCTAATCTGGAGCTTCTTGATAGGATAAAGACGTCCGAGTGGGTTAAATGGAAACCCTGTCGAGGCTATGGACGCCTGTTGGCAGCAGTGGCCATGCCAACAGTATCGAAGACTTTATCATAAAAATCATGACTTCCCGATCTTTAAGACTGTTATTGGTTTGCATCTTTTAAAACTTCGCTGAAAAAGATAGTTGATGATGATGTAGTACGATTTTTGGTTGTCCTTTCAAGTTGAATTTTTCTTTGCTGTCTTGTTCTGAATTCATTTCTTATGACAGAGATAACTGCTTCGCCCAGCGTGTCGCCATTGTTGGCAGCCAATCATTATTTTTTTAGTTGCTCTCATAAAACGCTGCCTACACCCCTTTTCTCATTAAAGACAAAGTATCATCGCATTGTGCTTCTAGACTTTTGTCTCATTTTTACGACAATTGCAATGTGTTCTCGATTTGATTTTCACAACTGTAAGTGTGAAAATACCTCTTTCATCGGTTGGACTGTAGTCGTCTTTTATCAATTTTTCCTTGACCATTGGTTTATCACATGACTGCTAAAGGTTTTCTCGAACTTATATCCTTGAGCATTATCTTACCTTGATTGCGCATTTGGATTTGTTGATTGCTAAGCCTTTGGGCATAAAATTTATTGGTTTCATCCTGATCTTATGAAAGTTGTAATGGATTTGGTCTTATGACTTTTATCCTTATTGCTATGGACTTTTTTACTCAGTTATTATATGAGGAATTTTGGATCAAAATGTTCTCTAGACTTTGGGATATAAACACTTCAATGTGCAATGAATACATTGGTAAGTTTGTGAAGTCAATTCAAACAATGGTTTAAAGGCGCATGGATTAATCATATTAATGCTTGGTATATTATTTGGTAAGGAGATAATACGTTGAACGATTCATAGTTCCAAATCATGTATTGACATTGATTAATTTGAAAAACTGGTGGTTGAACGTTTGATTGACACGATGGATATGGTGTTTGGATTGAACTGTACACTTGGCATGAGTATAACACATGGTATTGATCCTGATCCGGTCGACTGGCACGTTAATATGATGACCCACCTATTAGCTGGCCGATACGCATGATATAAACGATTATGGTTTTAACAATGTTGTACTCAGTCAATTAATACAGTGCGTGGCAGTGGTAATCCCACCACCTTCGCACACATGCAGTTAATTCTGGTCTATTCGAGCTTTGAAGCCCTCAAACCTATCGTTTTTCAACTCGGTGCATTGTTTCATTCAGTTTGAACCCTACCATGTATAGAGGTTATGGATCCTATTATAAGGGCCGAACCTAACGGATGTCAAGCACTGTTGACATTTAGTGGTGCATGGAGTGACCTGGAACAACATGGGTGGCTTGCTTTCATAAAAAAGTTTGATGGCTTTGATCTCGCTGTGGCTTGGCAATTTGTGTTATCATTTGATGGTTGCCGAGCCAAAGTGGGAGATGTCCAGCTTGAAATTACTGAAGGGTTTCTCAGTCTGGCAACTGGCTTACCTACCAAGGGACAAAAATGGTCGAAAAGTTGTAAGGTAGATGACGTCCCATGGACGTTACTGTTCCAGTCACGCACAGTGAAATCATGCGAAAGAGGATTACCCGCAGAGATGTTGAAACCCCGCTGGTATGATCTCTTGATGATTATCAAACGTTTCGTTACCTGTGAAGGCAGGTATGGGTTTATTTTCCTATTCCACCTGCATTTATTAATGATTTTCATGGGTTTTGAGCTGAGTATGCCTTACTATCTGCACCGAAGTCTGTTCAAAATGGCTAAACGATACAAGCATAGCCAGGTTGACACTAGCCTCTTCCATGTTGGGTTGATCAAAATGGTTTTAGTTTACGAGTTAGGGTTGCGTTGTGATTCTTGGCATGAGTTCCTCAGCCGTAATGGTTTTGGGGAATCAAACCCTCCATAGGTAGATAAGCCCATGGTGGCCGAGAGAAAACCTTCCCCTCTGCCATATGATGTGTTATTACCTAGACCTAAGCCCGAGTCACCTACAAGTTTGCCTAAGTCTGTGCCAAAACAAACCGAAGTTGCTAAAGTTGTGACCCAAAAGACTAGAGCGAAGACTGGAGTTGATACTAGAGGAAAGAAAAATGCAAGATTGATCTCTCGCATGGTGAGGAACAAGTCCAAGCTTCCTGCCAAAAAAGAGCCTATCGTGGTTAGCGAGGACTCTGATTCAGACATTGAACGATTTCTCTCTGAAGAATATCCTTACTCCGAGGGATTGTGTAGCAAACCGCCTCACGATTTCGTTAGGAACCTCCCTCCTTGTCTACGGGATAACCCTGACTTTCCGGGTATTGAGCCATTCCATGTAACCCTCGGGGAATCATCAAGACCCCCTTCTATTTAGCCTGTTGCTGTACCTTATGATCAATGTGGGTTATGGATTGAAAGATACTATCTGGATGTACCTACATTGCAATCCAGGATTTACGAATTGGAAAACCAAGTGGCCATGCTCACTGGTAGGAATGCAAAGGTGCAACCTTCCAATAAAAAGCAAYGAACCACGGGCTCARTCCTGTTCAAAAWYGTCGAGTCTGCCACTGCAATTATCAATTCAAAATTGACATAAGACCCAACAGCTKTGATGGTATTTTTCTCATTTATATTACTCTCTGTACATATTTTGCCWGCTCTGTTTTATAAAGCATGYTTYGCTGTATATAATGTTTGTTATAGTTTTGATTATCGATTTYGGGATTGGTTGTGATTAGAWTTAGTTTGATTGATCATATTTTGATTTGAATTTTGATATMTTTTCTATTGTTGAAATACAAACGATATCTYTGATCGATTTGGTTACATCTTGTGCGATATGATAGGMAAATTGATTGGCTATGTTGATTATATTTTCTATGTCAAGACCAATTCATAATAAAATTTCGAATGGATAAYAATAGTAACTWTTACGATGTGAACTGTATTTCGATGGTAAMAAATGTATTATTCRATTGAAATTACARGGATGGATTGATCGTATCAAGTCTTATGATTTTGTGTCTATAATTAAATTCAGTTATATGCCCGGTTTGTTGACCCTGTCAAAACCCTGCTTGTCGACTATGAGGTATGAACACTGTTGAGTCAACACTTGCGAAAATGATTTCATCCGATTACATTGGAAGCAATTCATACATCAAGCTTTTAATTGAAGGATCTCAATCTACTGTTGTGATTATAATTAGTCAATTACAGTTACGACTATACCTGTGGATTATTTGAAACACAGCGAATGGGAACTATGGTTGGATTCTATGGGTACAATGATGCATGAAATCGTAATGGCTTTCTATATTGGCAATGATATGAATCTTATGATAATCGATAATGATTGTTTGTATTTCACACGGTTTGGTTTATCATTAATTGCATCCATAGAACAGTCTTGTTAAGATTTGATTTGATTTTACAACAATTGGGAAAACAGAGTATTCCTACTCTGTCCCGATTGTATTCTATCCGACTTGGTTTGATTGGAAAGATTTATTTTTCTTAAATCATTTGTAATTTGTAATGATTGGATTCGATTTGATTTTGATTATATATCTGGTCCTATTTACTATTATAGACCAGCTACAGAATTAGGAGATTCTGTAGCTGAGTCTATAGAATCATTTTTTTATCATTTTCTTTAATAAAATACTCCTCTAACTTGATCTTTATGTCTATTACAGGAAAATCCGAATTGGTAGTGGATGTGAGGAGCAGTTGGAAGATATCTTGAAGATATCTGGAGCGTTCCCAGGTTAATTAGTATTTAGTTTACTGTTTTTATTAAATAGTTTAATATAGATGTAATCTTAATTAGATTTATATTAGATCATTTAATTTCAGTTAGCTTTCTTTCTTATTTATAAATCATAAAATCAAAAAGAGACCCTTGGCTGTCTCAGGGCAGCAAACACATTAGTTTTACAGGTTTTAATCAAATCTGTAATTTGTCCATATTGTATATTTGTGAATAAAGAATGATTATAGCTGATAATTAGGTAGTTGATTTGAGTTATTATAATCATAGTTAGTATCTTGTATATATTAGTAGTTAGTAATTTATAGTTAGATTAGTGTAAGTAGTTTATGTTGCTTTATTATTTTCTAGTTTCCATTATTAGTTTAGTTCTTTGTCTTCATTTTATTAGTATCTAGTTTCCCTTTAGATTTCTTAGCTCAAATCATTTCTCTTTGGTTTCCATACGAGACCTTAGGGCGGCCAACGGAGCCGTTAAACTCGTCAGGGTGGTCCAATCTAAACGGCTTGGGTTATTAGACAACCCCGGACTGGTTCCACTCTCTTAATTGATAGACGGTCATTTTCGCCCGTCAACACATTGATTTGAACCTATTTCATACTATTTTAGACACTGCTAGGACTCGTGTTGAGCTTAACCATTCTTGGGCAGCAATTGAATGAGATATTATTGTTCATGAACAATTGGAAGCTAGACGTAGGCAACCTAGAAATCAGCAGTAACCTTTTGTTCCTTCAGTTTTGGCCTGTCTTTCATGTCCTTTGATTCTTGTGCTTCTAGAAGAAGAAGAGGCTTGTCACCCTAAATCAATATTATTGCTGAAATAGGAAGGAGAAATGTTGTGTTATCTGTTATCGCTCCAAGAAACCCTTTGTGGTTGCAGACCAAAGGTGCTTGGTAACTTAAGAAATGAATGTTTTTTGTATTTTTTAAAGGTGGATCAATGGGATAACTCAATTCAACTTATGGCATTCAGACATGAAAATGATAAACAAATAGACAGTGCTCTCCAAGATTGGTTAAACAGTAAAATAGCTTTCAGTGGATGAAGAAAAGATTTTTCATAAACCAGTGCGAAGCAGGGTCTAATAAACAACTAAAGGAATTGATTATAATGTCATGAACCAAACAATAGGATAACATCTATTCAAGGTTTGACAACAATATAACAGTGAAGAAGAAATATGAAAAACTGCCACCAAAATGGAAAGAAACCTGTGATCTGTATTAGCAAATGAAAAGTCTAAGTACAAAGAGCATTACTGTATCCAGAATCAAACCCTTGAGAGCTCCAAATGTCTTTGGCTTTATAGCCTCTTACAATCAGTTTCAGATCCTAAAACAATGGATTTGATATTCTAAAAATAGAAAGTCAAAACTAATTCACAAAAGATAAGGAG
>JZKD02S1683837.1:264033-275918 GCA_000966675.3 Picea glauca
ATGCCCTTTTGACTTTCATCTCCAAGAATGGCCTTCAGATTTTGATTTGATAATTTATAACCAGCTTATTGAAGAAGGATTCAAACCATTCAAACCCAAAAATTCTTGATCTGGGCAAAAATTTGGCTATTCTGGTCGTGACAGCTTTCAATAGCGCACCTGCTTGAAAAATCTGCTCCTGCGCTGTTGAAAGTAGCCACTTTCCACAGCTAACTGGTCATAAAATATCTATTTGCGCTGTTGAAAGCGGGCAAATTTTCAAAATCAAATTTCTCGGTCATAAAAAATCCGTTTTTCATGTATGAATAGTCGATCGACATCTAGAGAATCTAAGCTATCCAATGGTGTTTTCAGATCTTCATTTGGATCTTCGGAAGGGATTGAAAAGTGACCTGAAAGTTTAAGTATCATTCTTTCCATTTGCAATTCAAAACTCTAAACGGTCTTTTGTGAAAAATGTTTGATATGGAACCAAAAATTTGATTTGATGTTGCCAACCTGGGAGTACAACCTTTTTTAGTTGTTGATAATCTTGACTTTCCTCAGCGTGCGACTTTGTGAAAAACGCTCAATAGTTGTGGAAAGTATGCACTTTCAACAGCGCGCCTCTTTGTAAAAAGCACTCCTTAGCTGTGGAAAGCATGCACTTTCAACAACGCATGACCTTTGAAAAACTGCTCCAAAGCTGTAGAAAGTATGTACTTTCAACAATGCACCTCTTTGTAAAAAGCACTCCTTTGAAATTCGCCACTTTCAACAGCGCAAAGACTTATGGAAAGTGTTCCTTAGCTACGAAAAGCATGCGCTTTCAATAGCGCATGCTCAACTTTTGGACACACGTTAGCTGATGAAAGTGTAAAATGAAAATTTTGAAAAGAAGACTTTATGGGTCAAATTATTTTCTTAAGACAAAACCAAAACCTAAGTTTTGCAGCTAAAAAGACTCAACAATGAATTGAGGAAACTATCAATAGCCATGCTATCCACCATAAAACCCGACCAAAATGATGGTGCTATTTTGGGAGATAACATTATCTACCCAACAAAGTGCTCTAAGGAGAACTTTATCTGATTCATCTAGCTCGTCTTTATTTCCCTCATATATCATCCACAAGATGGTATATAGTGGTGGCTTTGGTGGCACTGGAAGTGCTTCACTTTCCCAATCTTCATCGTCTTTAGTGATTGGTATCTTTTACAACCACCATATCCCGGTCTAATCTACTACAAACCCCACCAAAGTCATTAAAAAGTATGGGATTTTTCAGTTCGAAAAATATGCTACAACCACACCATGGCATGTGTCCTCTCCTCTTAACTTATCACCTACTACTCACCCAATTCCGAAGTTTAAAGAGCATTTGGCTAAGTTTTTAGGGAATAACATTCTCAGTACCAATGAACACCTAGTGGCATTTTCTAATTCTTTTCATAACATAGGGGCTAAAGACAATGACACTTCCATGCACTTGTTTATCAATTCCTTGGAAGGAAAGGTTGCGAACGAATGCTTTCACCTTCCTCCTAAGATCCTGTATACTTGGGAGGATTTAATCTATTGGTTCCGATCCACTTATGGGCAATCCAAAAGCCCCGTTGAGAAGTTAAGGGAGTACAATAATATCACCTACAAGGAGGGTGAGACTATCAATTCTTTCAACTTGTGTTTCACCAAATTGTACAATCAAATCCCCGAACTTATCCACCCCCATAACCAAGCCGCATTCATGCATTACTACAATGCATTTACTTTTCCCTACTTCCATAGGATTGAGGAAAAAGCCATTGATAATCTCGGTTCTGCTCTACATACTTGTTCAGAGTATGAAGAACAACTTGAAATAACTAGTCTTCTCTAGGGAGAATCAGTTAGACAGGCAGACATGTCCGCTCTCTTGTAGATAGTACAACATATGAACAATCGTATGATATCATTTGAGCGGAAGGCTACTGTCTCCCCTCTCACCCTTGGAGCTTCATCCTCTTTTGCACCTCCTTTTAGAAATCTGGTTGAGAATAATTTTCAGCCTAAGACTATCTTTCCTCGAAGTTGGTGTAACTTTTGTGAGGAGCACCATAAGGAAACCACGTGTGAGGTAAATAAGAGTGCCAGGGATAAGATCTTTGGTAAAAGACCAAAAGCTACTATTGTTGTTCTAGACTTTTCAAAGCCAGAGGATGTCATGGTTATAAATACTAGAAACAAAGCCTATGTTCCCAAGGGAAAATTTGATCCTCCCCGTAGTTCTTCTAGCCCAAGCTTGTCCTCAAGTGCTTCTCCACCCCAAGTTCCTAAAATTATTGAGAGTCAAGGAATTGTTGCCCCTCCTCCCTCTTCCAAATACAATATCTTAAATCAATTGGCCAACATCAAAGAAGATGCAACCCTCCTATACATGGTTTCCATCCCTAAACAACAGATGCATCTGAAACAATTCATGGAAGGAAAAGCTTCCATTGTATTCAATCTTTACGAAGAGGTAAACGAAGAGGATTCTTCTGTAAATAAAGTAGGTGTACATGTTATAACCCTAAATTGCACCACACATGCTTACCTGGCATCAGGCCATTACATATCCCTTCTTTGCCAAAGAAATGTTGAACAACTCTTCTAAAAACTCTATTTTTAAAAGTCCACACTAGCTGACCCACTACAACTCGCGTGGATCTACAGTTTCCGTGCTAGATGTGCATGGCTAGGAGTTTCAGTTAAGTCAGCCATAGCTTTTTGTTCCGTCAGAAACTTTCCTTTTTTCATGCTTCTGAAGGTCCATGCGGGCTGTAGTGGGCCAGCTAGCACATACACTGTAGATCCATGTGGGCTGTAGTGGGTCAGCTAGCGTGGACTTTTAAAAATGGAATTTTTAGAAGATTTGTTCATCAATTCTTTGGTAAAGAAGGGATATGTGATGGCCTGATGCCAGGTAAGAATGTGTGGTACAATTTAGGGTTATAACAGTACATAACTTTAGATACCCTGTAAAAAACCCCCCTTTTTATATTTTTGTAAAGATCATGGATAAGATTTCCCATTGTTGCCTCATTGATGGTGGTTCAAGCCCAAGTGTCATGTCAAAGATTATTATGGAAGAACTAGGATTGTCTTGTAAAAACGAAAATGCCAGAAGCATGCTCTCCTATAATAGTCTACAACAAACAACCATAGGCGATATTGAAGACATAACCTTGGTTTTATGCACTCACCCTGAGATAAGGACAACCCTCAACATTCACATGATTGATGTGCCTGTGAGAAATTATTCAATTATGTTGGGGAGATATTGGAAAGCCCTAACAAGTGGGTACCTCTCACTCGACGAGACACATTTATCCATTCCTCGGAATGGTAAGAACATTATAGTCCTTAGAGATGGAAGAATTTCACCTTACATAGGGAGTGTCCCACAATATAGTGTAAATTATATCGAAGAAGACCTAGGAGTGTATTCCATATTTGCTGAAGAAGATAATATTCCTTCAGAAAGAATTGATTCAGATAATGATTTATGGCATATGCACTTTGATGGTTTATGCTCTAGTGAAGGTAATGGGGATGGTATTATCTTGGTTTCCCCTGCAAGAAAAATTCATAATCTGTCATACATGTTAGAGTTTTCTTGTTCAAACAATGCCACTAAATTCGAAGATTTGTTGTTAGGCATTGAGAATGCCCATAATATTGGTTGTGGTCACCTTTCAGTTTTCATAAATTCTTAGCTTGTTGTGAACTTGATACGTAAGACTTTCTCTCCTAGAGACAAGAAAATGGAACAATATTCCCAAATTGTTTGGACTCTTATCTTGAACCTTATATCTTTCAACATCACTCATGTTAAGAAGGAGTTGAATTCAATAGATGATCAGTTAGTTGTCTTTGCAGCCTTGCCTACTCAACAACTCTTGCCTTGCTAGCCTGATTGTGATTTTCAATCTCTAGATCGTTCATATATTCTTGACCATGTAGGATCTTGGAAGGCCTTCCCTGGTGATGAGAGAATTTGTGCTATCACCCAATATGAACCTCTTAAGACCGAGGAAATTATATCCAAAGAAAATAATAGGATTCCTAATGGCTTGAATCCTCTCGAGAGTTCATTTTCATTGAGTGTTGGAGGCAACAAAGAAAAACAACAGGAAGAGGAGTTACAACACAAGGTGTTTAAAACCATCTCCGTGAACATTAGGATGTGTGGATATTCAACAAATGTTCAAATAAATGTCCATGGTTCTTATAAAGAAGAAATGAAGTATGCCGAGTTACTCGGTGGATTTCAAAATGGTTTTTCTTGGTTTAAGGTGGATCTTTGTGGTTTTGATCCAGGTCTTGTTCAACATACTATGAAACTAGCTATGCAAAAAAAAAGACTTGTTAACTCTCAACTAAAAGAAACCTTTTGAGAGGAATTAAAACATTTCTCAAGGATTGAAATGTTTTTTTTAATCCATTCTGAATGGGTTTCCAATTGGGGACCTACTTCGAAGAGAACTGATAATATTAGAACTTGCATTAGTATTTGAACTTTCAGACAAGTGATTATGATAAAACCTTTCCCTCCTCTCAGTATGGAGATGTTTTTGCAACAGGTTGTAGAGTCACAGTGGGATCCCTTACTTGAAAATTTATTTGGTCACAATGAAATCAAAGTAGAAAGTGCAAATTGCCACAAAACCACTCATATTACTTGCAGTACTATGTCTTACAACTGCCTGCCTTTTGGCTTATTTGATGCAATCTCTGCCCTTAAAAGGCCCATACACACGGATTTTAATGAATTGGTCAGTATCCACACTTATATTGATGATTTAATCATATGCGTAAAGGGGCTGATAATTACACCAGAATTTCAGGTGTTGGGTCATTTCCAGATTACTTTTGTCTTGAGCACTAACTCAAAAATTTTAAAATAATTACAGAGACAATGGTTTTCCTACAACACTAACAATCCTCACTTGGATTATTGAGAAGGACCAACGTGAAAAGGTTCTAATGCTGATTGGATTTCTATATACTAGTAGCCTAGCTGTGCTTTCCTTTTGTTCTTCTTTTCTCTGCTTTACAGTACTTTGATTTCTGCTTTCTAATTTAAGGTTTTTTCTGCCTTTTCAATTTTGTCTTTTATTGTCGTTGTTTTAGTATCTGTACCTTTACTTCTGTCATTTTTTTACTTCCGATTATTTTGATTATTTTGGTCAAATAGGATGTTGGATCAGTTCTTCCACAATAGCACTCCTGCAAAGAATTGTTAGTCAATGACAATCACGCTTACACAACTGTTATGATTTCTCCTCAGAAAGGCCCTTGAAATTGTTACATTTTTCCACTATTGTTTTACAAGGAATTAGTTATTTCCCACTTCTTCTTTCCATTTCTTCATCCATTGAGATATTAAGAGAAAGTCTATAAGTTTTCTTCCTTGAAGTTTAAAATCATATTCCAGTCAAATGATTATGCATACAGTGGTAAAACCCCTCATACTTAACACTTTTCATGAGTTATTCCCCAATTCCCGTTCATCTTTCCATTAAATCCACTCACTACCCCCCGTTGCATAATCACTTGAGTTATGTCTTCTTGACGCGCTGTTCTAGTCCATGAAACCATGAGTTTTGAGTTCTAAATATGTTGCAAACAAATTTTCCTGTGGAGTCACCAGTTTGTTGACGATTGAAAACGTCAACGTAATTCCTCCCGCAAAGTGTTACTAAATCCTATTATTATATAAAACTAAATAATACTAGTAGATGGGACCCCCTTGAACTGTTGAAGATCAGATCTATTCATTTTCTATGTTATGATGATGTGCTAAAAAAGTTTACATGGTTGATGAGATATTGTTGTCATTGGTATGCGTTGAGCTTTGAGATGTTGTTTATTCATGTTACTACAACATGCTATTCATTAATGGTATTTATTCTTCTCGCACTTGCACAAAAAACATGTTAGTGAAAATTGTATGAAAGGTAGTTTTGAGAAAGGCAAAGTAATATAACAAATGCAAAAGGAACCTAGTTCTGCAATACTACATGCATGAAAATACTTGTCGATTGTTGTTAAACCCTAGCTAACAAGAAAATGGCTATGGAATTGTGTATGAATTACATAATTTATATGAATATGGTTGAAGAGTTGATGGTGCAAGGTGATAATGCAAATGGTCATACAATGGTTAATTGAATTATGTGGCTGATCCACATATGGTACATTTGGATAGTTTGAATGTTGGTGACACTTTTGATTGGGTAACAGTGGTAATGGTTATGCATTTTAAATTGAGTTTTATTGGAAATGGAAAAAATAGGGGTGGCACATTTTGGGAAAGTAATGGACACTAAATATTATGTGATTTAGCTTTGTGACATGGTGATAGTCTCGATACATGATTTGATTAAATGGTTACTGAAGAATGTGTTGGCATGTACTGAGGAGTTAATGCATTTTGGGTGGAGGCGATGTTCATTTACTGCATGTCACCTTTACTCCTCCTGTTGGCCACCACCTTAATCGGCTATTGTTCGATCTTGTTGCTTGGTTATGCTCCAGAATTGTAGCAGGGTGGAACCATTTGGTCAACTCCCATTTTAAGGAATTCGATTAATAGGTATGTCCTTTTGGGCCATTCTCAACTTTGCTCTGGTTATGAAATGATTATTGGCTCAGGTGTATGGGTTTGTGTTTTTCCTAAGCATTGCAAATGTGTGAAATTTTGGTGTTTGAATAAGAAATGGATGGTTCTTCCTACATTTTGTTTTAGTTCATCGAGGTTATTGGTATTCCTGGGTGATATCTCTTTGTTATCACTGCTATCTAGTTGGAGGGTTCTTGTTTAGCTTGGGTGGATAGCTATCTTCATGCACTATCACTAGTACAGTCTCTGGCTTTCATGGTTTAGTGTTTAGAGGTTCTCCGCGTCAGTATGTTAGTTCACTTTGGCATTGGTTGATTACACCACTAGGGGTCATGAAATGAGGTTCTTGTTCTTCCTTGACCCTGTCTTCACCTCTGTGTTATGATTGTTGAATGAAGAGCACGAGGGTTATACCATGCACGCATTAAAAAAACTTTGCTAGGAAAGACTAGAGCCCTACTCATTCGGCTATGGCCCCTATCATGAATGTGTTACCTGCCATGAATTAGTCACGACCCTCTCTGTGCGCATCATTGATATCGAAGGTTCCACCATTATGAGGAGTTGGATCTGTTCCTCGGGGTTGGCTATAGAATAGAACCTTAATCCTCTAGTCTGGAGTGTTATAGAGGAGATTGTCATGCCTGCCAATTTTCTACAGGTTATTGTGGTTTGAATCTATGGTTAGTTACTTTGAATACAGACTCACCCAGTTGGTCTATGACAGTCATGTTAGTTTTCCATTTTTTTACTACTTCTGTGATAATAAGGATAAACCCTTCATGGCCAATTGCACTTTCACATAACAAAGTCACTCTCCTCATATTGATACTCAATATTTTTATTGGAAGGGCCTCTGCCCCAATTTGATTGGATGCATGCATGTGCATAGCTACTACAGTTTGTTCGGTTGATTGATTTTCTTCCACAGTGGTGAATTGTTGATCAATATGAAGTCACTAGTAATCACACTTATGATGATTTGAATGATGGTTGGCATTGGTTAAGAATGCTTGGTGTTGTCCACACATGTCTCATTTTGTGTATGGTATTTTGAGAAATGGATTATTGGGCAGGGTAACCATGGGCTTCTTTGGGGACAAATGATTATTGGACTGGATATATCCATTGCATCTTTTTGTTTGTTGGTTGAATAAGCCTGAGTATGCACATCTTGGTCAATCACGAGTGACTAAATCAATAGCTCAGCACGATATACTGAGTTACATCGTGATTGTATGTTTGCTGTGTGATTAATGGAAATGTTGCACTGTGGGATTTTGTTAGTTGCACACTTTGTGTAGTATGGATGGCTTGTTTTTATACTCGATGATACCCATTGAGTTTTAATAATGTTATTTATTGCAATTGGCCACTATTGAGGACAATCATGTTGGATAGGTGGCTCAGATTTTAAGTCGCATTGAACTATTTGTTTTTACAGGGGCTGAACTACATTGCCTGGGAAAATTACTCTTGCATAGCTTGTGTCTAAATGATGGTTGTTGGTTGTATAATAAATTGTCATTTCAGGTGTGGCAATTTGGTCTTGATTATTTTAATGCATATATATATGTGAACGAGTATCATTTCAATTTTGATGGGCTCTATTGCAGTAATAGTGACTTCATTATTATTTTTAAAACATGACTATTGAGTATAGTTGTGGGTTGAAGAAATGCCTCGACAATGGTTGATTTTGATAGTTATAGTTTGGAAATGGGTATTGTTCGTAATTTTTTATAAAATACAGTGTGTAGATGAAGGGAAAGGAGCCTCTTGCAAATTGTGTTGAATGCTTATTGTTTTATAATGGTATTGTGTTAGATATTTGATTAATGAACAATGAACTAGTTAAATGCACAGGAATTATTATTTGGTCAAATGATTGTTGGTTGATGCATCTTCTTTCGAAAAATGTTATGGATAACTTAATTAATTTAATGAACAGTAATCATTATCCTCCCCTCCCATTATCTCATTTTCCACTAATTACAAACCCTTCACATATACCATATTCATTTTTCACCACCTATTTTGAGATTGATTACAGTCAAGTGAATTTCTGTGTTGAATTGGATGAAAGTGGCAGAGTCCTGGGTGGATTGCAGTGAAGTTTTATTGGTTTTCTTTACAATTGATTATTGTTGTCATTGCGAAGTGACCATTTATTCTCCCCTTTCATTATATCATATTTTTGATAATTACAAACCCCTCATGTATCCCTGAAACATTTTTTCACCCCCCTGCTTGTTGATTAATAGTAAAACAATTTGTATGGATTGGATTGCATGAGCCTGATACATTCTGAGCCAAATCTATTTCATATTTTTAAGATTTTTCATGCATGGTTATTTAAAAGACTACTTGCTAATTGATTACACATGAAGGATGAGTTTTTTCAGTCAGGGAAGCCATGGCCGAGGAAACAAATGTAGAGGTAACTGGAACTGAGGCCCAAGAAGGCCCAGGTTCTCTATACATTTTGACACTGATTCGGAAGATCTTGGCCAAATGTTTCATGCAGGATTCATTGATTGGATTGGGCAGGGAATAGTGTGAACTAGGAATGAAAGGCCTCCTTTCCAAGCTCTGCAGTCCCCTGGTATCCCTGTACCTCCTCATGTCTCTGTACAACATGAGGTCCCTGAAAATTATGGTTGGTAGGAGATTGTCCACCCGACAGTCTCCCAACATCGTGGCTGGCCCAACTTGACTTTGCCTGCTCCTCCACCTTTGAACCCCATTTTCAAATATGCCCCTAACCACTTGCTAGTGAAATCCTCGCATGCTAGCAAGAGATTGAAGACTAAAGCCCACCATGCAGTTGATAAAGGAAAAGCCACTATTTCCCCTTCCTCACCCTCCGATGACTCTGATAAATCCATATCTTCCCAGATGCATTTGAGGGATGATTGTTCCCACATGATTAGTGAGATAAAGGCTAAAGGCTCTTCCCAACCTAAGGAAAATCCAGGAAAATCAATAGGTGACAACATAAATGAAGGAAGGGTTGCATCACAGACTGAGAAATATTGCTTTTGAGTTTTATGTTATCTATTGTTTTATGACAATTGACTTCATGGATTTTTGGGACAACATGTTTTATTTTGGGATATATGAGTATTATTTTGAAATAATTTCAAATTTCATGAGCTAAAATTGCCAAAAGTAAATATATTGAGGGGAGACACAAGGAGGTGTGTTTGCTTAACTAATGGTTATGTTATAATTGTTATGATTATTATGAACTAAAGGAAGTCACAAGGGGTCCCACCTACTAGTTATTATTTATTTATGACCCTTATTATGATTATTACTTTTCCCCCTAACTGAAGTTAGTTGAGTCTTTAATTAGCTTAACTAATGAGTTGGTTCAACTAATTCAACCAATTCTATTTTGTTAAAAGAAAAAGGAAAGGGAGGAACAAGGGGAGGATAGAAGTTGAAGCATGCTAAGGTTTTCTCTTTGAATTTATGTTGAGATAGTTCAGTTTTCATTCATTCATATATTCATCACAACCTAATTCTCTTTTGTGATAGCAAGGTCTTATTGTAGACAATGATATTTAGGGTTGATTCAAATCATTTAGACACTTGCTTTTTAGAGGTGTTGATATATCTTTGATAGTCTGTGTAGACTTGTCTGTTTGTGAATTAATTTTCATTATTGAAAAAGGCTATTGTGCTTAGTCAAGTGGGAAGCAATATGTGGCAAGTTGATCCATATTTTAGATTTTTGTTTTGGTTTTCTATCAGAGGTCCTTTTGTATGTTCCATTGGGGATCTCTAAGTTTGACTTTTGTCCAAGATTTATGTATGAGATTTTGTAAAGAAAATGACTCTTTGGTGAATTGGAATGAAATAAAGTATTTATTTATGTCTCAACTGTCTTGATTATCATGTTGGACACACCTACCACACTTAGAGGGGGGGTGAATGAGTGTGGGTCTCTTTTCCCCAAAACTTCCCTCTTTCACAAAAACTCATCAATTAGAATTCAACATTTATTCATTACCCATTGTTGTCATTTATAACAAGTTATATGTGACCACATATTAGCAACATATATCAGCAATATATCATCAACAAGTCATCACCATAATGAACACAAAGAACACAAAATGTATGTACAATTTTCTTTTTATTACGGACTACACTCCTTGGGGTTTATCAACAACAACTGAATAGAGTACAACTCTACAAGAGAACCAACTCTATATGCAAGACTTAGATTACATTCTTATCACCAACTAAGATGAGGCAACAATCCTCAATAGATATCAATCTGTACCATAAACAAGAGCATCAACCATGCACCAACCTGTGCCAAACAACCTGTAATCAACTTGTACCATAAACAAGTGCATCCAACCATGTACCAAGTATATACCAATCATGTGTAAACTAATAATAAAAAATGAATCATCAATATGTAGCAAAATCATCAACTATACACCTCATGTATGTGCCAACTCATCAACTGCTTGTCTCAACCATGACTAGTTTTGATTTAGTCAACAACCCTAACTTGAAATAATCATAACTTTGTACTTGGACTGAATAAAGATCTGAAACTGATACACAATGTTCTTCAGTGTGTTTTATTTAATTACTCCAAGTGGCACTACTTGGAACCTCTCATAAAAGGAGTTATAGCAAAAATGGCATACCTTGCTGAATTCTGGCTTATTCTAGAGAGAGACCTTGTAGAGAGTGCTCCGCACAAAATATTTGATGAATAGATATGAAAATGTTAAAGAGCATACTAAATACTATAATATAACCATAACAATTAGTATCACTGAATTTGGATCTGTTATGAAGAAGTTATGACGTTTTTACCCGAAACACCTGATTTTGACTAGTTTCAGGACTAGCCACAAACCCTATTTTCCACGGAGTGTAACTCCCAAAATATAACGACCCACAAGTTGAATTTTTAACCACATATACTTGGCTATGTTTTCTCACTTGCATAGAAATTTTAGGATCTGAATCATTATAGAAAAAAAGTTATAGTGAAAAAGGTGAGACCTGTAAATAACATACCTTAGAAAGCACCATCAAAAGATTTTATCCTTCCTTGCATTTCGGCCTTCTTTTTCTCATTTTCCTCATCATTTCGGCTTACATATCCTTGCTTACCTTATTCACCTATAGATCTTCAATATCCTCAAGTGTTCCACACCAAAAATGCTCAAGAAGCTCTCACAAGAAGCTCTCCATCAATACTCCAAAATATATTCCCACAAGAAG
>JZKD02S1683837.1:281705-307789 GCA_000966675.3 Picea glauca
TGGAACCACATCGATCCATCTTCATCATGTATCAATGAAAACTCATTGATCCATCTTCATTTATGCATTCTCATCAAGGACAATACATATTATATTACATAAATCATCAGTCAATAAATCCTTTGACATCAATCAATCACTTGAAATCAATCAAACAAACCATTGGCATCAATGACAACATGATCGAACATATCATCTTGGTGTCTTTACTTTTGTTCTTACATTTATTTAACAAAATGTTATGTTCAGAAAATTACATAAAAAGTGAATTTCCAGCAAGCTTTTTTTAATAAAAGACTAGCCTAAGCACTCGTAATTAATACTTGTGAGTTAGGATATTATTTTTGTTGGCTATAAACATAGGGTGATATTCCCGTCTACTTTTCTTTATCCAGGTAAATTCTGAAAATGTTTGAGTAAGATCAATTCATATCTTTTCCTCAACACAAGCCTCAACAAATCCTTGGAAATTTCCTCTTCCCAAAAATCTGTTGCAAACCACCTATACGACATGCTGATGTAACTTGTACTATTGCTGACATCAACCTATATGGACTTGCTCTTACCCATAAACCTTGTACATATGTAGATGATTCACTTTATTGCAACCCACGTACATACATGACTATTCCCATTGTAACCCACATACATACATGATTCACCTTTCAACAACTCACGTACATACACGACTATGTCCAGTGCAACCTCTGTACATGTATGGTAGATTCGTCTTCCTCCGCATGTCCATCCTTCCTCTCTCCTAGGCTAGATTTTCCATCATTGCAAAATTTCCTTTTGATAAAATCACCAAGCCTCCTAGCACAACTGATCACTCACTTATGCTAACTCCATCCTTGCCCCCACACACACTACACAATGAAATGTCAGAATGGCCTCTCTCCTTTATATACAATCCTTAGGGGTCATCATAGAAGCCCCTTCACAAGCCAACATCAAATTAGACTTTCTTGTGGGTTTGAAGCCCCAACACAAACCTACAAATCCTATCACCAAACCCATGAAGCCCTAGCTTCATTCCAAAGTTGTTTTTCACCAAACGAAGATTCCATTGTGGTGTTAATGATGATTCTCATGTGCCTGACACCTAGGACACATGAGAATACCTGCTTAAATCTACCAAACATCAATAGGTTGAGTAAGAAGACTTATATCTAGACCTTTAGTTATTCATCCTTTTGGATTCATAGACTCAATTCAGTGGTGAAGTCTACCATATAAAGATTAAGTGTGATAGAGAGCCTAAGGATGAGAGGAATGACCTTCATTTCCATCCAATTGGAGGATTATTTTCTTAGAAACATAAGTATTCTAACTATTTCATGATCAACAAGAGGACTTAGGTTGTCCTTTATCAACATGCACACATTTTTTGTAGTATTTATGGTGGATGGAACCTAGGCTAGAAATCAGTTTTGAAGGGGATTCCTTCTAGGTTTCCTTTGTAATGTTAAATAATATTCTTAGATAAAATATGATGGTCATATTTCCTTATGTAAGTAGTTGTTATGGTGTTTCTTGATTGAATTGTACTCATCATTTAAGTTGAGGAGTTCTATTTAGTTCAAGCACAAGGATTTCCCTTTATCTGAATTTGGTTACTTTTCTTATCTGAAAGAAAAGATGGTTATGTGGATATAAAGATGTATTGTAGAGAGTTCTTCCATATTATATTTTTTTTCAACTCTAAAGGAATTATGTTCATGGTGTACATGAAAGTGGATATACTAGTGGTGTATACATTATGTTTCATTCATGGGAGATAAACTGACATTTATCAAATTTATGATTAGAAAGTATAATAAAAGATTACTTGTTGATTAGAGGACATATCTTGGATTGCTTAATAAACCATTATATTACTTGCATTAACACACTATTATATTACTTACATATATCAGTAGTATAGGTACTAATCATGCCCATTTTTTAATGAGGTTGTGCATGGAAAGAGATTATTAAGTAGAATATTCCATTCTAAAAGAATATTTGAAGAGAGGATCTAATTACAATAGTTTTTTTCAGACCTATGCTTATAGATTTAGTAGTTTAAACAAATTTGATTGGAAAATTGTTTAGTGATGTTTGTATTTAGGAAAATAAAAGTTAGATTATAAATTTTCCTAGAGGGTAGAATTATTCTATGCTTCTATTCAACTATTGTGTTATCAAATAGAATCTATATCTTTGTTATTGGAATAGGTTTAAACTTAAGCATTGTAAATATAATATCGAGAATGAGGGGATTATGTGAAATCAAGGAGGGGAACATGGTTTATATCACTTTCTTGAAAATAATCAAATAGAATTTCATTAAATACTATTGAAGACATGTGATTATACACACACCTTTATTGCAATTAAAAATATTATTGTCTCAATTTAAGGTATAACATTACTCAGATGTCATAGTGTCTAGGAGAGAACTACAATGAGGATGTGAACTAGGGAATGATCAATGTCATCAGTCCTCTCCCACCCTCATCATTATTTGTCATAAACACAATAACATGGAACTAAATAAAATTCAAAGCAATGTTTAACATGAACTCATAATTTTTCATATTCTTGATACAAAGAATATCAAGATTATGAATCAAGGTCCATCCTTATCTCGTGGACCATATTTTTCCTCCAGGGTTTAGTGAGGCCCTTGAAATTCAATGATGTTACTTTCATTTAAGATTTATAGAAATATAATCCATATTAACCTTATTAATGTTATCACCCATCTCAAAGCTATGAACCAAACTCCAAAAATTAGCCAATGAATAATCCACTTTGAGGGGGAAACCTCCTTTTACAATATATGGAATGCACAAGAGAAGATGAGATGCTCATAAAATAGGTATTCTTAGTATATATAGGAGGCCAAGGGTCCTATTACA
Organism: Picea glauca; assembly: GCA_000966675.3. Taxonomy (NCBI): domain Eukaryota; kingdom Viridiplantae; phylum Streptophyta; class Pinopsida; order Pinales; family Pinaceae; genus Picea; species Picea glauca. The sequence goes on from JZKD02S1683837.1 coordinate 284,612, forward strand.
ATTAAAAGGTCTATCCAACAATACTAATATAACAATAGAAATACAACAACTCAATATATATGGATTTACATGGGTCATTATGATTATCATAAGGCTTTTCCTAGGGGCTTTATAGGCCCATCCCCTTCAAACAAGTGTCTCCCTCAACACTTGATTATTTGTAGATGTTTTTTCATGAAGCACTCATATTCCCATGTCGCTTATTCTATTAGTATGTTCTTCCACTTGATGAGGTACTCAGTGCTTGATCAATTTCACAGTTTCTTGACTTTTGTTTCAAGGATTATCTGTAGTTCTAGTGTGCTTTTCCCTTTTTCATTGATCTCTAGTAAAATAGTTTGAATTTGGATCTTGTCACCGATTACCTTCTTTAAGAAAGAAAAGTGGAAGACTGGATGTACATGTGAAGATGGAGGTAAATTCAATTTGTAAGCCATACTTCCAATCCTCTGCAACACCTTATAGGGACCATAATACTTGGGTGATAATTATTTCTTGAGAGACGACTATTTTTATGGTTGTAGCCTAAAAAATACCCAATCCCCCACTTCAAATTCCCTTTTGCAGTGATGTTGATTTTCTTGTTGTTTCATCCTATTTTGTGTTGTAACCAAGTTTTCCTTCAATAGGTTAAGAACCTCTTGTGGTTCTCTATGTGGTCCTCCACTACTTGAACCTTTTCTTTCCCTTTCAAGGGTGATGTGATGGATGGAGGATGATATCCATATGTGCCATAAATGGGGACATTTTTTATTAAGTATGGAAGGATGTTTTGTATCACCACTCTGCCAAGGGAAACCACTTGACCCATTGTGTTTTTTTTATCAGATGAAAAGAAACAAATATACCCTTGTAGACATTTATTCACAATCTCAGTTTTCCCATTGACAATGTTTCTATATATATTCTATTTAACAAAGAACACTCATTCATTTTATATTATCAACTAGGGTTTCCAATGTACTTGTGAGATGTCACGCACTGTTTGTGAAGGCTACAAATTCTTAACTTGCACTAGTTTCCTAATATGTGTCTACAAGAAGGAAATGGCATTGCAGAAACTTAAAACACACAGGAACTAGCTTTTAACACTTGTTATTTTGAGTCTATTGTATCGCTCCTCTTAGAGTGATACAATCAATGAACTAGTCCTATGATAACACTTCACTTGCTCTATCATTAGAATTTCATCACGAGAGTGTTCTAATAATCTACTTCGACAACTAAGAAATTCAAAGAAAATAAATTCTAGGAACAAAATTAACATAAACATGGTAAAATATACAACATTTAAACTATCTACAAGAGATATCAATTCAAGCTTAATTAAATGTTAACTATAAACATTGTAGCACTATGTATTCATGGTTTGTACTTTCTACTAGTATGTGTCTCTCATGTGCATTGACATTGAAATTATTGTGTCAAACAAATGATTACAATGTTACCATAGCAACATTGCTATAATAGTCTGGGTTAGAAATTTAATTCTACCATACATACATGACCACAACTTGCAAATGAAATAGAACAAAGTAAAATTAGAATGATAAATAGATAAAGGAATACAAAGTAATATATGTACTACAAAGTGAATATAACATTCATCTATGGATCCACGACTTCTTTTCTATAGAGTGGCCCCACTATAGAGAGAAAGGAGTTGGGATCTATTATAGTGACACTAGAAAATGAAAAAAATAACTCACACGTTCAAGAAATAACCAACAAATGTTGCAGAGGTCTGGTCGCTCTGTCTTTTATTCCAAAAATCCCAATATTTTACATTGTATCTCTGAACTCCCTATGGAGTCATTCTCCTTACAATATATAGAAAAATAGCTAATTCCATTTTAGGAATAAGAAAACAAAATCTAAACTGGGTTTAAAACTTCCATCAAACACATAAAACACAATTCCCCATGTTCCTCATTGTTTTGATTGATAAGAAGGGTCCGATCAACTACCAATTTTGACTCTAAGTCATAGGGGAATGATATCTAATTGAAATTTATAAAAATAATGAATTGGTTGAATGCTCATATCTCCCACGTGATGTTCGATTCAAAGGATAAACGAAAAGAGGATGAGATTGCTTTTGTAGATGCCTCGACCAACTCCCAAGAATTTCGTAAAGTGAGTATACAACTATGCTCAATCCTCAATTAATTCAAAAATGTTCCAAAGGTTGTTTGGAGTATTAATAATGCCCCAAGAATACAAATATCAGTTGGGGTATTGATTTACCCACATATCCATTTATTAACATGTTTTCAATGCTTCCCTCTCAACCATAGTAATATGGAACTTATTTATGCTATAGAAAAACCTGCACTCATTCCCACTTTAACATGTAATAAGAAAATGATATTTCACAAAAATATGTTGGCAACAATTCAATCTTACATATGACCTTGATTATAGACAAGAGATAACCAAAATTCAATCCAATATAGCTAAAGATCCAATTATTATCAAGTGGCCACTATATAAGAAAAATAGGGAATTTTGGGTGGTGTACAATGGGCAAAAGAGAGGTTATGATAGGTGAAAAGTATACCATATAGGGGACCCTTCACCCATGAAATTGAGGATGATAAGAGGAGCTATGAGTCAATTGAGTATCTAAACCAGAAAATAATTTGCTCCAAAATTTACCAGTGAAAATTGGATCTCTGTCACTTACAATGATCTTAGGGATTCCATGTAACTTTTGAATTTCTTCCATGAATGTTGTGGTTGTTGTATTTTCTTTAAAAGAATGAGAAAGAGAGGAAAAATAGGTATACTTTGTGACTCAATCCACTATTACCATGATGAAATTATTTATTTCAGACTTGGGTAGACCTGTAATAAAATCCATTGAAACCTCTATCTGATGTTGACTTGGTATAGTTAATGGTTGTGGGAGACCTGGGGTCTTGATTTTCTCTCCCTTATTCTATTGGAAAACCACACATTCAACCACAAAATTTTGAACATAAGTTTTAATAACTTCCCAAAAAAAGCATTTCTTGGTCTTGTGATAAGTTTTCAAGAACCATGAATGTCCTCCTATAGGAGAAGTGTGCAATTCCAAAAGGAAATTTTGTTTGAGTTGGGAATTCTTACATAAATATCGATGATCTTGATACCACAGTAAATCATTCTTCCACTCAAATTTATCTAATGTACATGGGTTCTCTTGTTGTTGTTGAATGATATTGCATATATTTTGATCTTAATTATATTTGATCCTTGATTTTTCCACACAACAGATTGTGTAATTGACATAGTACACAGAAACCCCTCTGCATCTTCTTCTTTCCTTGAAAGTGCATCTTCCACCATATATTGTTTTCCTTTTTTGTATATAATTTCAAATTCATAACCTAAAATATTTGTAACCCATTTTTGTTTCTCTTATGAAGATAATCATTGTTCAAAGAAGTAATTCAAACTATCATGATATTTGTTTACCTTGAAGTGTCTTCCTATTAGGCAAGGGCACCATTTCTTAACTACATGTAATATGGAAAAAAATTCCTTTTCATAAACATGTTTGAGTAAGTTATTTCATTTAAGCTGGATACTTTCAAAGGAAATTAGGGGCCTTCCTTATTTCATTAGAACTACACCAATGCCATGTCCTAAGGCATCTCATTCTACAATAAAGGTATTTGTGAAGTCATGCATGGCCAAAAAAGGAGTTGTACACATAGCCTTATTAATCTTTTCAAAAGATTTTATTTCATCTTAAGTCCAATAAAATCCCTCCTTTTTTAATAACATTGTTAGAAGTGCTTCTATTCAACCGTAATTCTTCACAAACTCGTGGAAATATCTTGTCAATCCTAAGAATCCTCTAATATTCTTCAAGGTTTTTGGAATTGGAAATTCCCTCATAGATTTAATTTTCCTAGGGTCCACTTTGACACCTTCATGAGATACAGTATGACCCATATATTCCACTTCTTGAACCCCAAAGGAACACTTGGAAGGATTTGCATATATTTGTTTCTCTTCCAATGGTTTTAACACCATGTCAACATGTTGTACATGTTCTTCCCATGATTTTTTGTAGATTAGTATATCATCAAAAATACTAACACAATTCTTTTGAGGGTTTGAATATAGAATTTATCAAGCTTTGAAATGTTCAAGGTGCATTATTAAAACCAAATGGAATAGCCAAATACTTATAGTGAAATTTATGTGTTCTAAAGGTTTTTTTGGTAATTTATACTTGCCTCATTCTTATTCAATGATTATCCTGAGTGGAGATCCAACTTAGTAAAAAAACATTCTCCTTGCAATTCATCAATGAAATGAATATGAAACTTATATTTAATAGTCATTTTGTTGAGCTATATATAATCTGGACACATTGTTACACACCTATTTGTCATGCTAAAGTGAGGGAGTGTTTGTCATTATCCCTAAACATGATGGGGAAGACATTTATCATATGAAGGTCAAAATACTATGTGCACATGTTTTATTCATTTTTATTGAAAAAAGGAAATCAATTTAGTGTGAGAATCCACCTGACATCTAGTTTCCTAATCTCAAGGAGAAGTTGAGAGTCTCATGGATGGTTGAGGTATTTTCTCAAACCTGTTGGGTTGTTATATTATTTTCAGTGAAATTCAAGTGGATGAACTAACAATCGAAGTCAAAGGTCAAGGTTAGTTGACTGAGTAAAGTAGAAGTCGAAGTTCGAGGTGGTTCGACATGGTAAATGCATTGACAACAAGTCGAAGAGGTCAACCGAAAAGAGGTCGATAGGTGGGCATGTGGTGATTAAATGAATATTGAATGAAGTTTGACTAGTATCGATAGGTAATTCGATTTAGTAGTCGACTGTAACAAAATCCCGATATTTGCAAGATTTGTAGCCAATGATCCGCATGGATCTGTAATCATTTTTAGGCATCGTTTCTTTAGGTTTTTCCTATCGTAAATCCTATAAAGAAGGCATGTTGTAAGGATGTAAAAGATGATTTTGATTTTATTTAGATGATGAATTGCTAATTGCCAAGAGTCTGTAATTTAGAGGTTGTTGGTCATGTAGATGTAAGCTGAATTGGCTACAAGGTTGTTTGTGTAAGCAAGAGGGTATGATGTTGATTGTATCTTAGGTGTGGACTAAGGTTAGACATGTAACCTTTTGTTATGAATGAATAAGACAATGGGGAGAAAAACTCTCAAGGGATGTTAGTTTTCTTGGTTTTAGTTTCTAGGGTAAAATATCTGTGTACTGTGTGCTTGTTGTGTCATTTACTTTCTTGAATAAATATTTCTTCCTCTCTTCTACTAGGTTTAGTGTGGAAGTGTGTCTCATTTCCTAATATGTGGTATCAGAGCTTGGATTAGAAACCTTGGATCTAAGCTAAACTCTAGGTTAAGTAAGAGTCGTAAGTCTGAAATATTTAAATATTACGCTCAAGATTGTGTTAAAGAATGGCGAGCAACTCAAGAATAGAGATCGAAAATTTAAATGGCTAGAATTTTGAGCTTTGGAAGCTTAAAATTGAAGATATCCTTGTATATCGAGAATAATGGACAACAATCTATCCAGGTACCATGCTGATAGGTCTGTCGACAAAAGAACGAGAGAAACTCGAGAGAAGAGCAAGGAGTACGATTCAACATTGTCTTGCAGATTCAGTACTATTGAATGTGTCAGGTGAATATTTGACCAAGAAACTATGGGACAAGTTGGGAAGCTTGTACCAATCAAAATCCATGGTAAATAAGCTATTTCTCATAAATAAACTATATCTTCTGAGAATGAGTGATGGAAATTTGGTGACTAAGCATTTAAATGTGTTTAATACCATTATAAGCTAATTATCTTTTGTGGATATTAAAATCAATGGGGAGGAGAAATGTATTATCCTACTATGTTCTTTTCCAAACTCTTGGGATAGCTTAGTCATGGCTATAAGGATTAATAAAACCACATTAGTGCTAGAAGACATGGTTGCATCTCTACATTCAGAAGAAATGAGAAGAAATAACATGGATGAATTGACCAAAGATGATTTAGTGGTGAGAGGTTGACCGATTGATAGAGATAAATGAAAATTGTCAGGTAGAAAGTCTAAGTTGAAGGGTAGATATAAATCCATGGTTCAGTCGATAAGAAGATGTTGGAAATGCAATAAAGTTTGGAATTAAAAAAAGGACTGTAAGTCGAAGGTGATGGAAGTTAGTATAGGATCCGAAGAGAAGCAATCAATTGAGAGAAATATGACTCCAGACAAGGGAGGCGATGTGTACCTAGCGTCGACCAATACACAGTCAGATCAAGATGTTTGGTTGACCGACTCAGGAGAATCCTATCATATGACACGACATAGAGAATGGTTATATGAATATAAATGATATGAAGGAGGAAACATGTTCTTAGGGGATGACTCGACAACCAAAATTGTTAGAAGAGGAAGACTTCAACTGATAATGAAGGATGGGAGGAGTAGAACCCTTCTAGGTGTGCTACACATTATAGGTTCGAAAAGAAACCTGATATATGCCATCAAGATGAGTGATGCAAGAGTGCACACTCTATTTCAGAAGGATTTGTACAATATGGTCAAATGTGTGATGGTCGTAATGAAAGGAGTTCGGATTGGAACCCTTTACAAGTTGCTAGGGAGTGTCGACTTTACTAGATGAAAAAATATCATTGTTCTTGAAGTCGAATTGACTTCAACTCAACTGGACTTGAATCAAGCTGAGTTGATTCAAACCGACTTAACAAGTCATCATAAAGTCGACCCAACCATGCTATGGCATGAGAGGATGGGGCACATTGGAGAAAAAGGACTTCGAGCTATGCATAACAAAGGTATGGTTGAAGAATTTCCTGAATGTAATTTAGAAGTCGACTTTTGTGAACATTGTATATATGGAAAACAAAGTCAGGTGAGGTTCCCATATAGAGGTACAAAGGAAAATGGGATTCTAGAGTTGGTTCATAGTGATGTATTTGGCCCTCTTATAGTGTCTTCACTTGGTGGATCCTTGTATTATGTCTCCTTCATAGATTATTTTTCCAGGAAAATGTAGATATATTTCCCGAGGAAGAAATCATAGGTTTTCAAGAAATTCAAAAGTTTAAATATCTTGTAGAAAACTAGATAGATAAGAAGATTAAGGTGTTGAGAACTACCAATGATGGTGAATTTTGTGAAAAGAATTTGATAAGTAGCGTGGCATGGCACACAAAACTAGCACACCATATACCCGAAAGAAAAATGGAGTTTTCGAGAGAATGAACAAATTGTTGATGGACAAGGCAAGGAGTATGCTTAGTGGTGCTAGGCTCGCATAAGAATTTTGGGAAGAGGTATTCAACACTGAAAAATATCTATTAAATATGTCTCCTTCGTTGGTGCTAGTCGAAACGACTCCACATGAGGTATGGTCGGGTAAGAATCCTTTGGTTTGACATCTCAAAGTATTTGTCTATGATGCATTTGTGCATGTTCTCAAGTAAAAGAGGAGCAATCTATATAAGAAGGAAGTCAATTGTATTTTCATTGGATACACAAAAGGAATGAAAGGCTATAAGCTCTGGGATCCTGAATCAAGGAAAACAATGTACAATCAAGATATGGTCTTCAGAGAAGTCAGAAGTAAGTTTGATCCTGAATAAATTATTTAGATCGAGAATAATCTTGAGACGATGTGGTTTGAACTGGGGAACGAAGAAGATGATTCATACGATTCGACTGAATCATAGAGAGGGGTGGAAAAACTGACCATAGTTGTAAGGAGGTTAGAAAGAGTAAGAAAACCAATTGAAAGGTATAGTCCACCTGAATTATGTTCCACATATGTGTTAAATTCCACTGACGATGAACCCAAATCGGTTAGGGAGGTAGTTGACTTAGGAGAGGGAAAAACATAGAAGGATTCCATGGTCGAAGAGATGGAATCCTTACACAAGAATGAGACATGAGACCTAGTCAAGTTACCTAGTGGAAGAAATGTCATCATTAGAAAATGGGTATTCAAGAAGAATATGAATGAAGCACTTCAAGTTGAGAAATTCAAAGCTTGACTGGTAGCGAAAGGATATTCCCAAGTTGAAGGAGTCGGCTTCAGTTATATTTTTTCCCTTGTTGAAAAATTAGATTCCATTAGAGTACTAATGTCTTTGGCTGTAGCATTTGATCTAGAAATAGAACATATGGATGTGAAGATAGTGTTCCTACATGGGGACCTGGAAGAGGAAATCTACATGAAAAAACCTGAAGGATTTGTAGTAAAGGGAAAGAAATATTTGGTGTGAAAACTGAAAATATCCCTTTATGGCCTAGAGAAATCACCAAGGATGTGGTGCCAAAATTTCGACACATACATCGTTAGTTTAGGATTTGTCAGAAGAAAAAATGATCACTACATATATTCCAAAGAAGAAGGTAGGTGTTTCATATATGTAGCTTTGTATGTTGATGACATGTTGTTGATTGGAAACAATGTGGATGCAATAAAGGAGGTGAAGAAGAAAATATGCTCCAAGTTTTACATGAAGGATCTTAGTGCAACTAACTTCATTATGGAAATGGATATTAAGAGAGATCAAGCAACGAGAAAGCTCTGGTTGAACCAGACGAAGTATATTGAAACAATTTTGAAACGTTTCAACATGCATGATTGCAAACTTGTGAAGGTGCCAATTCCTATGAGAGAAAGGATAACTGCTAAACATTGTCCAAATACATAGGAAGAAATAAAGGACATGGCACATGTTCCCTATGCAAGTCTTGTTGGAATTCTAATTTATGTGATGGTTTGTACTTGACCAGACATTTCCCATGCAAATGGAGTGTTGAGAAGATACATGTCAACACCTGAGAAGGATCACTGGACAACTATCAAGAGAGTATTTAGGTATTTGTGTCGAACAAAAGACTATGCTATATGCTACCAAGGAAAACCTGAAGGTGACAATAAATTAAATATACATGGTTTTGTCGATGCCAACTTGGCTGGAGATCTAGATCGATGAAGGTCTACCAATGGATATGCCATCAAGATGTTTGGTAGAGTAATCGACTAGATGAGTAAGAGATAGGCAGTCATAGCCTTATCAACAGAAAAAGATGAATACATGGCAACCACTCATGGAAGCAAAGAAGCAGTATGGCTACAAAGACTGTGTTCAGAAATTGAGTTTGAGTAGAGATCTATGAATATATATTGCGATGGTAAAAGTGAAATATTTTTGCAAATAATTGAACTTATCATTCTAAGACTAAGCACATTGATGTACAATACCATTTCGTGAGAGACATGGTGGAAATAAATGCTACAAGGAAAATCACTCTATGGCATGGGGTAAACCACAACAGATGGAAATGACTGCAGAAATCAACTCTAATCTCAAGTATGTTATATAAACAAATATGCTAACAAGCCAAGATAAAGAGCCTGCCTCATCCAGACATTTGATGAAGTCCACCATTGAGCACTTGACTCAAAGAAATACATCTACAACTAGTCCTCAACAACTAAGATACATAACCATATGGTGATAATATATAAATTTAGCACATTCAATAGCATAATCCATCAACATTCATGACAAATATTCCCATGGAATAACAATTAAAATATTTGCAAGACATTAATTGGACGAGAAAAGAGTATTTATATTAAAATGTAATCAACATAAGTGTATGAATGACAAACTTCCGTGTCGGCATATTTAGAACTGAGAAACTAAGTCCCTTCTAGTTGGGTCTCCACCACTTCAATCCTCCACCAAAGGAAAGATCATATAAGAGAGAAAATGAGGTTCTCCATAAAATAGGGAAGAGCTTGGGGGCTGAACAATTTTTCAGACTTAAAAGGACAAAGGGATGCAGACTCAATATGAAGTGAATAATTTCTCCATAGTAACTTTTCTCTCAAAGTTGAATTCTTCTCCTCTTTTCTATAGATTTTATAAGGCCCATTTATAGCCTTCAAATATAACTTGTAAATGTGTTTAACCTGCACAAAATAGATCTAGCTAAACTATAATACACACATTTGTAGAGAGAATTTGAGAAAGAAAAAGGAGAGAAAGAATGAAAGAATTCTCATTAACCATATTCCACACTCAAAGAGTGAATAATTTACAATAGATATAGGATACACGAGTAACTAATGAGACATAGTGGTGGTCTAGAGTGCTCTAGACACACACTAGTAGTTACAGGAGTAAACTACCACCCTGTCTAGTCTCTCAGACAATTACGGGAGTGAACTGCCACCTAGCTAAGTTAACTAGTCTAACAGTCTTCAGTTAATTAACAGAACAGAGTGTAGTGAGGAGAAGATCAAGGAATCAAGGGTAATGTGGAAAATATGGTGATGATCCCGAGGTAAGTTCGCATTATCATGGTGATGATCCCAATGTTGCATGGTGACAAAACCAATGCAACATCTAAACTCAACTCAACTAGTCAAACTGAAGTGTCAACTGAAAGAGAATATTCTCCAGGTGGAATATTCTCCCCTAAAATATAGGAGACTGGATAAATGAATAATAATGACTAATAAACAAGGAAAAACCTTAGGAAAAATAAATCCCAGGTGTGTGTGAAGTAACTCCAACACCCTTACTGAACATCACTATGGTGAAAATAAAGAATGGGTCTCGGCAATGAGGCCATGTAAGGTACCCAAATAAAAAATATACACTAAAATAAGAAATGAAAGAGGAAAAAAATCATGGGAAAAATTCCCTCTTGAGGTACAATGCATGTAAAAAAAAATGAGAAGGAACAAAAAGAAGTTGCTAAGCAACCTTGTCCTTCACTCCAAAAAGACCTTGCAACTGTGCAAGTTTGTGCTCGTTGAAGATTTTGTTGAAGATGTAGATGTCTGCATGGATCTGATGAAGTATATGCATCATTGAGATGTCCACGCATATCCACTTTCTCTTCTTGTAATGAAAAAAATCCAAATAAAGTTTGGATGAAATTTTGATAATTGTGCGGTCGTTTCCGGAAAAACGCTGAAATTTTGTTGATTTTAAAATGATCATAACTTCACTTCCCGGACTCCGTTTCAGATGATTGTTTTTTTGAAATTGGATATTTTCCTGAGAGGAATTCAAATATCTAATTTGTTTCTATAAATATTTCTCACAATGTATCATAATTGAGTCTGATGTGCGCGGGTCCCTTTTGTCTCCTGAGATACATGCATGGTGCATGCAAAAGTGTCCACATGTGAATCTTGAGATGCATGCCATATATATTCCACATGAAATTTAGAAAACAAATCTGAAATTGAGTAGAAATCATCTTCAATTAATGGAATACAAATTTGTGCAAATACTTGTGTAGAAGAATCTTCATAATAACAGGCTTGATCTTTTGACAATTTCTCTTCTGGCTCTATCTTTCCAATCCCCTCCATGCAATCTTAAAAATCTTATTTATTCCAAAATAGAAACTCCAATCTGGTCCATAATTCATTTGGAGTGAAGTCTTGTGTGACATCACATACTTGGTGGAGAATTTTTGGAGAAATAGACAAGCAGATAAATCATATGGCCATATCTTGTCTATTGAGAAAGTCATTTTTCTCATCGGCGGAATCGGGATCTACTTCCATTGCCATGTTTATTTGGTATAAGCCTCTACTTCTGAGAAGAACTAGAATCTCTGGCTTCCACTCCAAATATTTATGAGGTGTGAGAAGTATTATCAGTGAGTAAAACATATATTCCATCTTTTATGCGTTCTTCAATCTTCAGTACCTGCAAAAATAATTTTGGTGTAGCTTTTGATTAGAAGTTCGTCGGCTCTGATACCATGTAAATGTGTTGAACATGCACATAATAGATCTAGCTAAACAATAATACACACATTTGCAGAGAGAATTTGAGAAAGAAGAAGAAGGAGAGAAATAATGAAAGAATTCTCATTAACTGTATTCCACACTCAAAGAGTGAATAATTTACAATAGATATAGGATACATGAGTAACTAATGAGACATAGTGGTGGTCTAGAGAAATATGGACACACACCAACATTTACGGGAGTAAACTGCCACCTAGTCTAGTCTCTCAGGCAGTTACGGGAGTGAATTGCCACCTAGCTAAGTTAACTAGTCTACCAGTCTTTAGTTAACTGACTGGAAAGAGTGTAGTGAGGAGTAGATCAAGGAATCAAGGGTAATGTGCCAATATGGTAATGATCCCAAGGTAAGTGTGCATTAGCATGGTGATGATCCCAATGTTGCATGGTGACAAAACCAATGCAGCATCTAAACTCAACTCAACTAGTCAAACTAAAGTGTCATCTGAAAGAGAATATTCTCTAGGTGGATTATTCTCCCCTAAAATATAGGAGACTAGATAAATGACTAATAATGACTAATAAACAAGGAAAAACCTTAGGAAAAATAAATCCCAGGTGTGTGTGAAGTAACTCCAACATAACTGAAGGGCCAATTTAGAACATTTCTAGTATAGGAAGGTGAAGGATCATCGATCCTGTGACGTGATATGGAAACCCGACACCATTTTTTAATTTTGGACACAAAACCTGATGTACGTGGGCTGTAATAGTGCAACCTATGTATACACATGTTGTATAGCTATTAGGGTGCGTATATGTGGAAAAATACATTTTTTAGCTGTGGGAACTGAAAAAAGGGACTTCAAGTCTGCATAGGGAAATGGAGAATACCTTTTGAGCAATTTTGCATAGGGTGAGGAAAATCTTGCTATAACATATGCCCCCTAATGTGTGAGGTCAGAGGAGTATCTTTGATGGCCAAAATATATTATAATTCTTAGAAGTGGAGTAATGGAGACCCAGCTGGATGAACTAGTTACTCATAAGAATATTACAATCCATACTAACTTTGCGCACATGGATGCCAATTTGAATTACACTGCAGATCCATGTGAAAATATACCAAACAACTGTTCATGGCCATGAATAGGAAATACAAAAGTAGATACATGCCATATGATGTCATAGTCATGAACAAGGCCTAGTGAAAAACAATCTCAAAATAAATATGAAGATATCTGTATACAATGCAATATAATATGATCTCCCATGATCACTGAAGTCATATAGGTACTTCTCCCATGAATGATAACAAAAACTCAGGAAAGCTATGAGTATAAATTGATGTCTTCAATTCTTCTAGACGATCCACCAAAGGTGCAAGTCTACATTATGTGAATAAAGTATTTGAGGTCGAACACACTGAGACTTCATTTGATTACCAGTCATTAAGGTATATTGTTAACAAACACAAGACAACCTACCGATAATGAAAGTATGTATCAAGGCACCGAGTACATTCTTACAAGTGTGAATAAAGGTGTTGAGGTCAAACACTTGAATAATCCATTGATCAGGAGACATTGATGTATTCCCAACGTCGATGGTGAGAGAACTTGCCACTGATGACTGCGAGCCTCTAGGTACTCATAGGATTCTAGGTCTCGTTTCTAGAATATATGGGCTGAATTCGATGGAAGGAGACCCATTGAAAGGAGAGCATTAGGGAATCTCCCATTATTTATCACGAGGTACAAAGAAGGATCTTGATGATTTGGAAGAGCTTGGATGAAGAGCATGTTCATGAACTAATGACCCTGTGTGTCTTTCGTATGCATCAGATGCAAGCAGTGCACGAAAAAGACCCTCTGAATAGAAGACAATAAGGAAAATTGCCAACAAAGGTGAGGAAACCACCAATAAGGATAATGGCATCCAATACACTACACAAATCCCATTGTGTGAATAGATTTCTTTCCGTCGAACACAAGGGAAACCCCCCAGTCAACGACCAATGAGGAAATGTCAACTCTTGGGTTCAAGGTTACCTACCCATAATGAAAGTAGGACCAGGATGCATGATAGGACTATAACTTCATGTAATTCTGAGACACACTAAGGGTATGGCTGACATGCAAAGTCAAGAGTTCTAAGAAATGGCCGACACAAGATGATAGACATCCTTTGAACAAGAGCATGAGAAATATGGATTACTCTAGCAGCATGGACTCACTGATGAAACTTTATGATGCAGGAGGCACCAATCAAACTCTCCATAGGGACTAGAAGAGTAACTAGTTCAGGGAGTAAACTCTAAGTAACGAGCTTAGCTTCCTAAGATCATGCTACACCCAAAATTTTGATGACAAGTGCACTCAAAAGTTTGTGCTCTATTCAAAGGCGACACAAATGCTTCCAACATGATATAATATTCTTTTCCTGCCCGTCCTTTTTTGTTTTTTCATAGTCAAATGAATGTTATGATACAGAGGAGGAAACAAGTGTCGCTAGTAAGAAAATAGTAACAACAATGGAAGATACCTATGCTCAATGCAAGGGGGTGCATGCAGGATATGGACACTTGAGGAAATATTTCCTCTTGGGGTATAGGGTGTCAAGATGCAAATGATATAAAATAGGCTCTACTTGGATGATGATGCAAACTGATGAGGTGATAGGCTTCTAATACGAAAGCAAGAACCGATAATAGGCTCAATACTGCAAGCAAGAGAATGAGATGCAATTACAAATTAACACCAAAGAATGTCCTTTTTCGTAAATTTAGTCTGCTTGGTTTGAAAAAGGGTTAAATTTACACCAAATAGATGTCCTTTCAAATCCAATTTACGAGTGTGAAAGAGAGAAGTTGACTTGGAAATCTTTTCTCTTTTTGAGAGAGTCGGAAAAGAGATTAAACCAGAATCGTTGGGAGTCCCACTAGGTATAGGTCAGCATGCTTATGATTAAGAAATGAGGTTCAAACACAAAGTCATATATTAAATATAAGGGTGTCCTGGTGTTATAGACAAAATCTCTGCATGGGCACCGAATGACATAGAGGTTCTAACTAGGGCACCCATGTTTGGTAAGTCTCTACCATTCAATAATGACACTTCTAGTTATAGGATAATGCAAATGTGAAAAATGGAGTGATGACCTATCCTATATGATGGTCAATGAAAATAGCTGCCAAAGTTATGAATGAGCGACATGGCACTGAAAACCACAAGAATGCCTAGATAAAACCAACAAAACCAACTCCATCCACTGCTTTATTAGTCCATTAGTCCAAAATATTAGCAAAGACTATGCAAAGTGGGTAAATTTTTTCTATAGATAGTGAAAGTAATTAATTTTACTATACCATTTGTATTTTTTACCCAAATAGTGCATTTTGGATCAAATTGCCCCCGAATTTCAACTGTGGATTGCGGGAGCCATGGGTGATAGAATCGACAATCATATAGACCAAGTAAGTCATATTTCCCTTCTCTTCATTTCTAGTGGATTAGTATTTGCAATTAGGTATCCTTTTTTGAGTATTTTAAAGTGAAAATTAGAAACTAGGGTGTATGCGGGCTATAATTCATTGGTTCGCATATGCCCAGCCCTATACATGACTGTTATCAAAACATATTATGTACATTCATACCTATACATGCCTATGTAAGCTGCAGTTCACGTACAAGTCCATGGATTTTATTTTAAAAATGTTATTGACTCAAAAATTATTTTAAACTTACAGGATGGTGCTAGAGTGGAGAGAAAGAGAGCATGAATAGGTTGATGTTGTGGTGGAGAGAGATCTAGGGGCCCAAATGGCATTAAGAATATGTGGGATATATAAATTATGGGCTCTCAAAGGCATTAGGGATCAAGTGAGACTACTCCAAATGTTGGTGAACTACTGGGATCTAGATACAAAGACCTTCAACCTCGACGGGAAAGCATTGTGGATTGAAGTTGAGGAGATATACTTTTTGACAGGATTATCATGTTGGGGTGAGGTGGTGAACCTAAAATCCCAGGGATATGGGAGTGGAATGAACATAGAGGACTACATAGCCACTCATTGCATTGTAGGGACCAATAAGGTAGGCAACCAACTCCCGATTAGAGTGATTAACAATACGAGTCTCAATATCATTGTCCTAGTGTTGAAATGGATTATAGGGTCGACCTTGTTGCATCAGGAATCAATACCACTTATGTTCTATTCAGTGGAGTTCTTGCGACCCATGGTTTATGACTAGTGCACCTCACTGCCAGCCAACATGAAGAGCCAGCTAACATACTGCAAATAGGGTAGAAAGAGGAACTTCGGGTTCGTGTCTATCCTATGTAGTTTTTTGTTTGAGTGGGTTCCACACTTGGGCCCTAGAGATGAGATTGTTCTGCATGGAATTCATGATCTAGCCATGGCATGGTGGACTGAGGTGATGAGTCAGTTGGGGGGTGGTAGGGTACGAAATCCCTACAATGACGAGTTTTTCTTCTCATGGTGTTAGAAGGTGATAGCTCTGGAAGACTACCCTTATGCATGGATCGAATTTAGAGGAGATCCAGACATGCCATTACCACCAGGTTTCTCCTACGAAGACATAGGTATGCAAAATGTTTTTGAATGTTTCAATTTTTTGTATTTTTGTAGAAGAAAACAAAAATATTTTTGGATGATGTCAAGTACTAATAAAACATGTATGTTACATAGATGTGGGTCTGGAATGGAACGATGGACTTCCATGACACCAACAGAGGCACCGGGGGGATAAGCCAATGAGAGGAGATGTTGAGAGTGCTTAAAAATGTGCAGGGAAACCTGTCTTGTTTGACACAAAGAATTCCCATGGTTCAGGTAGAGGATCTTTCGGAGGCAATGCAACGATATGTGGTAGGTGTGCCTGCTTGGGTGTGCCCCATGTTAAGTTTTCATAGAATTAGGTTAAGCATGAAGTTCATTTCATTTTATCAAATAACCATAAATGCTGCAGCAACCAAAATCACAAGAAGAAACAACATGCAAAAGTACACAAGATATATCCTGGGAAACCCTTCTCAAACAAGGGAGAAAAACCCAGCCAAATCCTTTGCTATATTATTCAAGAGAAAGACCTTTCACAACCAAAATGACTTAGCACACAAGAGGGTGCTTAAGTCCTAGAAACCCTAGCGCCCAAGAGAGGTGTGCACCCTTGACAAAGAGAAGTACTTGATGAAATTACCAAAGCATGTGAGGAGGATATGATTCTACAATGGATAATCATCTCCTACTTATATTAGACTTTGACTAATTTAGTAAGGGCGTCTTATTGGCACAACAGGGCCGACCCCTCTAAGTAAAACACACTTTATTATTGTATTTATTATTATAATTAATATTTTCTTTATTAATTATCTTCTTTATATTAATCATATTAACATAGGGCCAACCCGTACCCTTTACATAATAACTAGGGTTACATGTAGGTCTAATCTCTTAAACAATATATAGCAAAGGATCTGATACACCCAATAGTGCTCATCCACTAGGGGCCACATCCATAGGGATTCCATAGACCTGAGTCATTGCATTACACAGATGAGCTAGATCCTCACACATGCACTTATGCTCATCCATAGTCACATCTTCTCTACCAATATGCTTTCCTACTGCCACCAATAGGAGGATCATCTAGAGTCTTCACATTAACTCTGCTTCTATTCAGAGGAGGACATCACATCATCTTCTTTCTTATTCTCATGATGATGTGCCCAACGCTTTTCAGGATTTCCCTAACTCAATAGATCGCTCTTACATCATATAATCATCTAGATTTCTTCTCTCTCACATCATGGAGGATGCCATATACATTCCTATCCCCTGTCCTAGGATGGAACCACAAACCCTTTATTAGGGGCTTTCTCTCAGGTTTGTAAGTTGATAGTAAGACTTCACATAGCTACTATATGCCACATCTCACAGGTTTGTAAGCTGGAGGATGTCTCCTATATCTGCATTCATCAACACTCCCTCTCAGCTAGGGGGGAATTCTCCATTAGTCCAATCTTCTCATGGAAATACTCGAACTTTGTCTTGGAAAGTGGCTTAGTGAAGATATCAACAATTTCTTCATGGGTGGAAAGATACTGAACATGTACTGTTTTCCTCTGTACCATATCTCTGATATTGTGGTACTTGATTTCAATATGTTTTAATTTGTCATGAAATACTAGATTCTCTGAGATCTTCACATAGCTCTAGTTATCACAATGAATGGTGGTAGGATCCATCTCGTTTTCAAACAAATCTATCAAGATTTTGTGAAGCCAAAAAACTTCACGAACTGCCACGCTTAGTGCAATGTGTTCTGCCTCTATTGTACTCAAAGCCACAAAGATTTTTTTCTATTGCACCAGGAAACCATGGTTGATCCTAGAGTGAAGCAACTTCCTAAGGTTCTCTTTTTGTCTTCTACACTTCCTGCCCAATCTGCATCAGCATACCCTTCCAGTCTTAAATTCACATTTGTTTCATATTTTAAGCCATAGCCAATAGTGCCATGTAAGTATCTTAATACGTGTTTGGCAGCTATCCAATGTGTCTGTTTTGGTTGGCTCATAAACTGGCTAAGAAAATTTACTGCATAGAAAATGTCTGGTTTGGTGTTAACCATATACATCAAGGATCTAATAAGTTGTCGATATAAATGTGGATCTATGTCTTCGGAATTGGTATCATTCATCTTCTTCATATCCATTACCATTGGGGTTGGCATGGATTTGCAGTCTGTCATTTGGAATCTTTTCAGAATATCCAAAGTATATTTTCCTTGGCTTAGGAAAATATCATCTGATCTCTGCCATACTTCTAGTCCTAAGAAGTAATGCATTTGGCCTAAATCTTTCATTTTAAATTTGGCAGTTAATGCCTACTTGCATTCAACAATGAGTCTTTCTGAGCCAATGATGAAAAGATCATCCACATATAGGACTAGAATCAAACATTCATTTCCATTAATGCTATAGTATAGGTTTGGGTCGGCTGAGCTTTATTAAAACCCAAACTTATCAGGAAACCATCAATTTTCTCGTACCAAGGACGTGGGTCTTTCTTTAAGCTGTATAGGGATTTCTTTAATATATAGACATGAGATTTTTTGTTGTGTATAAAAAAACCTTTTGGTTGTTCAATGTAGACTTCTTCCTCAATTTCACCATTGAGAAAAGTTGTCTTTACATCCATCTAATGTAGCTTCCAGCCCATGGAAGTAGCTATAGAAATGATGGATCGAATGGAGGTATATCTGGCTACTGGTGAACAAGTCTCATCATAGTTGACTCCCTCTATTTGTGAGAACCCTCTAGCCATGAATCTTGCTTTATATTTTTCAATGCTTCCATCATCAGTATGTTTGATTTTGTAAATCCATGTGGAACTTACTATGGACTTCCCTTCTGGTGTTGGGACAACATCCCATACATCATTCTTTAGTATAGATTGATATTCTTCAGTCATGGAATCTTTCCATACTTGTTCATTTTAGGCTTCTCCATGATAGGTAGGTTCTGAATCAATAATGTGAGTCATAGCTAAAAGGTAGTAAGAGAATCTCTTAGGTTTATTGCTTTCTCTAATTGCTCCTTGTGGAGCTTTATGTCTTTTTGCTTCTTCTAATGTTTGGTGTACCCAAGCAGGCCTTTTATGTCCAATAGTGATGTCCCTAGGTAAATTACTTGGGGCAACCAAATCTGTTGGAGGAGCTGAATCAATTTGAGTTGTAGGTTCATTTGGAACACTGTCTGTCTCCCTCTAAATTTCTGAATGAGGATAAGGTATTGTGTCACCTTCTATTTCCATATGAGCTTCTCTGGATTTCTAGAAGGCTACTTCCTCTTCAAAGGTGACGTCTTTGCTTACTTCAATTTGTCTTTGTCTTGGGAAGTAGACTCAGTATGCTTTTGAGGATTCACTCTATCTTAAAAAAGTACCTTTCCTTCTTGAAGGTTCTAGTTTGGATCTCTTTTCTTAAGGTACATGAAGGTACACTGGACATCCAAATATTTTGAAGTGTCTGATTTCAAGTTTCACTTTAGTGAATGCTTCTTCTGGAGTAATGTTTTACAGGATCTGATGAGGGCTACGGTTTTGAACATACACTACAGTCATACATGCTTATGCCCATAGAGTCATTTGTAGACTCTGATCATGTATCATTTCTTTAGTTTCTTCAATGATAGTTATGTTCTTCCTTTCAACAACCCCATTTTGTTGAGGGTTATATGAAATTGTGAGCACCCTCTTGATCCCTACTTCAATACAAAAATTGATGAATTCTTTTGAGGTGTATTCTCCTCCATTGTCTGATCTCAATACTTTGATTTTTCTTCTGGACAAATTTTCAACCTAAGCTTTGAATTCTTGGAATTTGTCAAGGACTCCATCCTTGTTCTTCAGAAAATAAATCCAGGTCTTCCTGGAGTGATCATATATGACTAGTATGTTGGAAAATGTTTAACAGGTAACATATGCTTGTCATTGATGGAAAGTATAGAAATGAAGATGGCATGGGTATAGGAAGAATGTACAAAGGATTGTTGGCATGTTTTACAGGCAGCGTAGACTTGTCATTGATGGCAAGTATAGTAGTGATGATGGCTTAAGTAAAACATTGAAGATGGCAGGATCAGAGTGTGCATGTGAAGACTCGGGAGGATTCGAAAGTGAAAGCTCAGGAGGAACATCGTCGACGAGCATGTGCACAACAAAGCTCAAGATATAGGAGTTCACAGAAGAGAAGGAAGACAGAGATCCACAGCTGTTGGATCTCATTCAGAAATCCCGTCAGCCGTTAGATCGGACAGGAGCTGCATGAGGTTTACCATCGGGAAAAGCCAAGGTGAAATCTCGACAGAATGAGGGCCATCAGATCTGAATATAGACAAGAAGAGAGCGCTAAAGTGAAGGACAGGTCTCAGCAGTCAAATCTGAGCGTAGGGTCCGACCACTGTTGGATCGAGGAGAACCTGCACGGTCTTTAAAAGTGCAAGGAGGTTTGGCTACGGTCATGGGGATAATGGTCATATGGGCCAGGAGCCTAGCCAGGAGAGCTAGTGTGTAAAGAGCACATCGGAGTTTCGAGGATCGCATTTTGGAAATGTCAAAGAAACAATGCAACAGGAATCTCGATTTCCCGATATGAAAAATCATGATGTAATCTAAGCCGTCAGATCAAGCTTTGATCTAGACCGTTGATTCCACTCAATGGAGAGGCATTGGGGATCGAGAGTTGGACATGTCAAAGTTTATTGACATCAGGAACCTCGAAATCGCAATGTGTGAAATCCTGACTGAACCTGAACCGTCAGATCAAGATGTGATCTAGACCGTCGACCCAACTCACGACAACATATCACGTCAGCTAGGGAAACATGACACAACTAGGTAATGATAGGTGTCAGGCTGATTCAACACTTCAGGAACATGTAAGTCACGAATCAGAGTGACACGTGGTAGTATTCAACACGTGTCAATCCACGTGTGACGTCAGCAGAGTTTCGGGGATCACAACATGGAGAGGCAAGTAAACAGTGCAACAGAAATGCCAAAATCGCGATATGCAATATTGCGATGTATTTGCAGCCATCAAATTACAAAGTGATCTGGACCATTGATTCTCTTCATGGAGTATCAGGGATCGGGACTTTGAAATGAAAAAAACACTTGACAACAAGAACCCCGAAATCGCGATATGCAATTTCGCGATTCAATCGCAGCTGTTAAATAGATATCAGATCTGGACCGTTGATCATACTCCATCTCAGAGCTTCACCTATCACGACTTGGAGTGACGAGAACCTCCATCTAAGGAACAGTGAGATGCGAGATCATGATTTAATTGTGGACCGTTGGATCAAGAGGACACGTGGCGAAAGATTAGAGCACCATAAAGCTCCATCTCGAAGTTTTGCCTATCACAACTTGGAGTTACAAGCACCTCCATATAAGGATCAGCGAGATGTGAGATCATGAAAATATCCTGACCGTCAATAAACCAAAAGATGTGGACCATTGATCTAAGCTCCTTTTCGAAGTCTCGCCTATCGTGACTTGGTGTGACAAGAACCTCTATCGAAGGAATCGCGAGATGCGAATTCATGATGAGATCTGGACCGTAGAATCATCGAGATTGTGGACCGTTGATCTCAACTCCATCTCGAAGTTTCGCAGATCATGACTTGGAGAGTCGAGATGATTCATCTCCATATTCACGAAATGAGAAATCACGAAAGCTTTTGGTCATAGCCATGGTCATATAGAGGAAGGAGCTAGCACAGAAAAGCTCTGTATCGGAGCTTCAGAGATCACGATATGAAGTGTTGAGACACTTGGCCACAGGAATGATGAAATGCCAAAATGCTGAAATAAATGCAAGACCCCATGGATTCAATCCAATGGTGCAGATGAATTTGAACAAGATCAGAGGGAAACTGTAGCACGATACAGTGTAACTGCCAGAAACCGTTGATGGGTTCTGCCATAGGACTCGAAGATACTATGGGATGACTGGCAGAGGTAGTGAAGAGTCTCTGAGAGGGATGAAGATGCCAGTGGAGGTGATTGATAGCTGATGAGCATTGAGGCCTGTAACTGAAATAGAGAAGGTGAGCTCGACTGTCACAGAGAAGAAGAAGAGTCTCAACTGTCAGAGAGGCTGAGGAATCTCAGCATAACACCCAGTGATGTTGAACGCATGGGAAAACCGCCAGAGAAACTGAAGAGTTACCATGATGATCAGGCAGAGCACTCGAGAGGTGGAGGATATCGGCACGGTGTGAGCATGCAAAATAATGGCAAATATTGCATACACAAGATGCACAGAAGCTATATATACACGGTACAGAGAAGCGAAGGGTTGTTGTTTCCATTGCTGTTGGAGTTGTTGTG
Source organism: Picea glauca (assembly GCA_000966675.3). NCBI lineage: Eukaryota > Viridiplantae > Streptophyta > Pinopsida > Pinales > Pinaceae > Picea > Picea glauca. The sequence continues at coordinate 307,326 of JZKD02S1683837.1, forward strand.
GTCGCTGTGTAGAAGGATTGAAGTGTGAGCAAGAAGGCAGAGCGCAGGAGTAGAAATACACAGTAGAGGAAGGTTTCACTGAAGGGACATGGTACAGAGAGTACAAATGGAGAAGAACAGAAAGTGCAAGGTGTGTGCAGAAGACATTGATGCAGACAGGGCAGAGTAGTGTAACAAAACAACGACAAGGCTGGTAAGCCATTGAATAAATTTATTTCATTGTAATGAGTTTCAGTATCAAAGATTAATATTTTAGGGGGGTTGGGAGGTGCTCGGGAGGACTGTTGTCCTCAGAGCTTCAAGTGGGTGCTTGAACACAGGGAGTTGTAGCTTCCATCTGGTTGTAGCTAGAGAAACCAGGGTGGCAGGGTGGTGTAAGGGAGAACTCTTGTTCTCTGTTATACAAGTTGGTGCCTGTATGATTGGAAGTTGGTGCTTCCATCCAGTTGGTGCTGGAAACACTC
>JZKD02S1683837.1:315045-334121 GCA_000966675.3 Picea glauca
AATATCTGTCTCTGTGTTTCTCATATATGTGACTGATGCTGAATGTGCCATTGTTTATTTCCTTGCATTATTGTGATCATCATTTAGTGTTTCAGCAAAGAGTTTAAAAGAAGCAGGAAAGAGTTTAAAAGAAGCATAATTGTTTAAGCTCAGGTACAACTGATTCACCCCCCCCCCTCTCAATTGTCCAACATAGTACATAGTACAAGTAACCATTTAGAGATGCAATGGTCATTGGCCCACATACATCTAAATGAATCAAGTCCAAAATTTCCTTGGATCTATTGTCACTGTTGGGAAAGGATCCTTTAACATTTTTACCAAGGGCACACCCTTTGCAAAAGCCTTCATGCTAGATCTGGATCTCTGGTAGACCTGTTACCATTTTCCTTAGAGCTGGAAGAGCTCTATAATGAATGTGAGAAATCCTTCTATTCCATAGCTCACTTAAGATGATAGTGCCATGTAGTAAGGCTTGAACTGGTTGGATGGTCAAATTGTATACGCTGTTGTCTCTGATGCCAATTACTTTGGAAGAGATGATATGAGAGTCTTTGTTCCATGCAAGGACTCTCCCTTCTGAGAAAGTGATTTTGTAACCTTTGTCTTCAAGAGCCAAAATAGAGACAAGGTTTCTCTTCATTACTGTTACATATAGGACCTCTTCTAGTTTGAGTTGCATATCTGAATCTAGTTGGAAGGTGGAGGTTCCAACTCCTCGTACGTTGTTTCTAGCATCATCTCCAAGGACCACATGAAGATGTCTTTTTCTCAATGAAGTGTGTCAAATGATTTCTAAAATTGGTCATGTGCCTGGAAGCACCACTATCAATTAGCCAAGTGTTTTCATTGAGAGGAACCATACCTGAGAGTGCTGAGTTGTTGATATCTTCATTGCATTGGAGTTTGGTGTTGAGCTTGCTTCCCATCATGAAATTGCTCATCTTCATAAACCCTTGTCAACTAGGCTAGAAAAACCTAATGGAAAGGATAAGCTAGCACTTTTAGGTTTTCTTGGGCTTATTACTGCCAATGATAAGCCTTTAAGTATGATGGCTTCTTCAAGAAATTCTCAGAAATAAGATTCATAATTTTCTGTAGAATTTTTACGAAACCCTAAAAGATCTTAGGGTCAAAATTTAAAAAATGCCCGGAATTTAGTTTTCAGACTTTCTGGAGGTACACTAAAGGAGGTCGTACCTTTATAAGTATTTTTCATCCCAAGAATCCAAGTTATAGTGGTGGAGTTTCTCTGAAAATGGAGGTCATACAATTGTTTTGTAAACCCTAGGAGGGTCGTACGATTTCTGCAAATGAGAGAGTAGATGTTCTAAAGAAGGCTTATGCAATGGGATCTTCAAGACCTATGCTCTGATACCATGTTAAGTTTTCATAGAATTAGGTTAAGCATGAATTTCATTTCATTTTATCAAATAATCATAAATGTTGCAACAACCAAGATCATAAGAAGAAACACCATGCACAAGTACACAAGATATATCCTGGAAAACCCTTCTCAAACAAGGGAGAAAAACCCAGCCAAATCCTTTGCTATACTCTTCAAGAGAAAGACCTTTCATCACCAAAATGACTTAGCACATAAGAGGGTGCTTAAGCCCTAGAAACCTTAGCACCCAAGAGAGGTGTGCACCCTTGCAAAGAGAAGTACTTGTTGAAAATACCAAACCATGTGAGGAGGATATGATTCTACAATGGAGAATCATATCCTACTTATATTATACTTTGACTAATTTAGAAAGGGTGTCATATTGGCACAACATGGCCAACCTATCTAAGTCAAACACACTTCATTATTGTATTTATTATTATAATTAATATTTTCATTATTAATTATCTTCTTTATATTAATCATATTAACATAGGGCCAACTTGTACCCTTTACATAATAACTAGGGTTACAGGTAGGTCTAATCTCTTGAACAATATATAGAAAAGGATCTGATACACTCAGTAGTGCTCATCCATTAGGGGCCACATCCATAGGGATGCCATAGACCTAAGTCACTGCATTACACAGATGAGCTAGGTCCTCACATGTTGTTGCGGGTGGTAAATCCACCTACGAACTAGCACTAAGGGTTTAGTAATGCATGTAGAAAATGATCTTCGAAAGCCTCCTACTTTTTTCTATTATCCCAACATAGACCCCACATTCATGCATAAGACACAAGAATAAAAGGATCTGGTAACTCTACCTTAAATTCCATGTTTGATGTCGATCCTTTTGCGTTCGATGATCCTTGAATGCAAGTATCCTGCCAAATCCAACCTGAATTCATAAACAAACAAACAAACAACTCCAAACATGCATCTTATATATAAATTAGTGGGTTAGAGGTTTTAATAAAATACAATCAGAATTGAATGTTGAACACCTCATATGGCAGGACGGGAAAAGTACTTATTTCTTATTAACGTCACAAAAGTAACTTACAATGGTGATATTGGCCACTGCTCCACGAATCTGGTCCTGGGATCCTCTTCAACTATGCACCAACCACTTCCACTTGTGCTTCTCTTCTTCATTTCTCAGAAAATGGTTGCAAAAGATTAGGCAAGGGGAATACAAAAAAGGGCAGAGTTTCATTGCTATTATTTTCTCCCTTCTTCAAATGGGACCCCTACCTCTTATTTTATAGGCTCAAAGAGGGTATTTATCCGATTGAATGACTAGCTATGGGTGGTCAAACGATTTTGGAAATTTACCCAAAAGTTTGTATTTCGTTTGCAACTTTCTATTTTTTGTTCTTTTGTCAGTATACACGGGCTGTAATGGGTCATCTAGCATATACATGCATGCAGTAGTGGTGCAGGGCATGTATGCCTTCAAAAGGATGGTTTTTTGAAGAGCTGTTTAATGGTGGCTTGGCAAAAATGGCAAGTGAGATGGCCTGATGCCATGTATGCATGTCTAGTGAAAATTAGGGTTATAACAGATGCCCCCTAATGTGTGAGGTCAAAAGATTCATCTGATGGTCGAAATACATTACCAATATTTACCAACATACGAAGTGAGTGAGCCTAGGGACCAGAGTTCGAGAGGTTCCATCTGCAAAATAAAAATTGTCTTATCGAGGCATGCATACCCATGCTCGAAATGAAATAAAATCATGTCAATCTAATACACTGTATATCCATGTCATATAACTATATAAAGTGTAGCCACGAGTAATACACAATGGATCTACATCTCAAAATAAAAAATATATACATGTATAGCATCCATCTTCAAGAAGCTAATTATGCTTGATGTCTAGAGATGAGGCCTTCAGAGCTCGAGCAACAACTTCAAAATCTTCATAACTCAGGTAGGAGTGTATTATGAGTGTACAACTTCACTACCCAGAAGTCTTCGACAGCTCGTCGGGAATAGACTAGAGGATCTTGATGATCAAGCTGAGGGCTTCATTGATTTTGAATAAATACTTGATTGGGCTTTTGAGATGGTCGAGCATGAGGTTAAGAGACAAACTATAGAGGGGCTAACTCAAGCTTGGTAAAAAATTCCCTTGGAAAATAGCATGAAAAATGATGAGACTCAGGTAGCATGGTATTGACATAAGTTCACGATGCAGGAGGCAATGCAAACTCTCCATATTTTTAAGAATAACCAAATGGAGGAGGACACATCTCTATGTAGCGAGACCAACTTCCTAAGGTCATATTAAATCCCGGATCTTGACGAACAAATGGAAGGATGTGCTTTATCCAAGGGTGACTCATTGTGCTGCCAACAAAAATAAAATACTTTTCCCTTCCTCTTTTTGGGGTATATTTGATTTTTTTGACTTTTTCAATAATGTTTTGGGAAGTTTGAAAAATAATAAAAGAATGATATGTTACAAAGGAGGAACACGTGTCACAAACATACTATTTCTTTAGTGCAAGAAACAAACTGATGCTGCAAGCAAGGAGACATATGTAGGACAATGACACTCAAGAAAATTCCTCCAGGGGTCAAGGTGTCAAGATGCAAAGGCAAAAGTTCTACAAGGCTTTCATTATAAGGCATTCTTCAGATGGTTCAGTTGAGAGCAACATGGAGCCAACATTAAGCCAAAGACACGGGGATGGAAATGCGATTAATAAGACATAATGATAACATCCTTCGATGTAATTTTAATGAGCCCAAAGAAGGTAAGATCGATGGTTTTTCATTTTTAGAAAGTTTGAAAAAATGTAAAAGGAGACCCCACTGGGTTACCTTTTTCGAAAGTAGTCTAGTCGATTTGAAAAAGCGGTAAAATAGCACTGAAAAGATGTCTATTCAAAATCATTTTAACGAGTGTGACAGATACAAGATCACTCGACAATCTTTTCACTTTTAAGGAGTCTAAAAAGAGCTTAACTATGGACTCCGTATGGGATGTTCTTCTGGACCATTTTAACAAGTGTGAAGAAACAAGGTCACTTGACCATCTTTTCAATTTTAGGGAGTCTGAAAAGAGATTAACTATGGACTCCGTGGGGGTTCCTTTTCGTAAATTTAGTCCCTCAGGCCCGAAAAAGGGTTAAAATTATACCTGAGAATAATCTTCTAGAGAACTAAGGCTCCTAGAGTATACCTTTGTTCATACAGTTGACCATCTAGACTGAAAAAGGGGTAAACTACCACCAGACAGACATGCCTTCAAATTTTAATCTAGCGAGCATGAAGGGAAACAAGATCGCTCGACAATCTTTTCATTTTTAGAGGGTCTGAAAAGGGCTTAAAATAAGACCCGAGGGGGCTACGACTCATGTATGAAACTAGTTCAGGTAGAGCCCACTGCTAGGCTCAAACCAAGAGTCTCTTCGATAGTCAACTTGGAAAGTCTCCCAAAAGAGAAGAAAACACAAACCACGATGTAAGTCCTCCCACAGTATAGAAATCGTAGTCATGGCTTCAAGGATAACCTCATCCGAAGGTAATTCAAAATATGAGAAATCATGCAAACAAGGGTCGACAATCCCAAAGGGTGAAGTAAACTAACCATATTCCATATGATGATGGAGGCTCTGGCTAGGATTGGCAGAGTCTATCAGTGAAGAATCACAAGCACGAGGGCTTGAGGATCTACAAACAACGAGATCAAACTCAGAAGGAGACTCAAGATCACTTGGACCCAGAGGGGGAAGCAAGGGCTCCCATGCCCCCATTGGATAAACCAATGGATCAATTGTTGGGAACAAGTCTGGAGAAGGAAAGCATGATCGCACAGGTTCCTGCTCAGAAGCAATTGAACACCGAGGATAAGATGCCACATAATTAACCCATGGTGGGGTAGAGCCTACATAAACACTAGGAACATATAAAGGGGCAGCCTACAATAACGTCGAATTAGGATGGTCATTATCAGATGTCAGTTGTTCAATAGTGACAATGCTTCTATTGTGAGGGAAATTCATCCTCCAAAAGAGTGTAGACACCATAACATTCATAACATATACATAATCACGTCCGAGAAGAATATTGAAATCTAATAGGCCTTGCACCACTATAAAATCAACAAGGATAGTCTTCCCACCTAACAAGAGAGGAAACTGAGGAAGAATCCCCAAATATTCACTAGGACGTCTATCAAAAGCCAACAACGCATGTGAAGCAGACACAAGCTTGGGAGATCGCAAGACTTTCCAAACCGAGGAGGATAAAATACTTGCAGAGGCTCCTTCATCCACAATACATCGATAAATTTTTGTTGAATTAACTTCAACCCTTATTTGAAAAGGTGAAGAAGAAGGAAGACGAGGCTCAACAAGATCATTCCAATCAAAGGAAACCATCCTAGGGCTTGGAGGGGGTGTACTCCGAATGAGCGGAAATCCCCCTTATTCTGAAAGTACTGAACTGGAAACGCTAAAAACATAGTCGGTAGACACATCACTCTCCAAGAGAAGAGTGGGATCAATCGAATACTGCAACGGCGTGACCACTTTGGTAGACTCTACACTCTCCAAGAGAAGAGTGGGATCAACCGAGGACTGCATCGGCATGACCACTTTCTCAACCAATGTCTAAATAGACTGAGAGACTACATGTTATAAAGGCACCTCACCCCCCAATAGAGGAGTGGGATAAGCTGATGATTGCATCAACATGACCACTTTCTCAACCAATGGATGAATATAGTGTGAGGAAAACTTAGAAGACTCAGAATTAGAATAGCTTGCAGATAGGGACCACCATATTCATACCTCTAGAAGGCCAGGGCACAAATGAGTAAGGTGATCTCCCTTGCAAATATTACAAGGGAACTTAGGCTTACATCCTATCCATCTAGGTTTCTCAACATAATCAATGACCCCAGAATGACTAGCAATGGTTGGTTGCACATCTCCAACATGACTTGCAGAGGTTGGTGATGGGTTGATAACATGACTCATAGAGGCTACAGACCTATTACCAGTATGACTAGCAGTGACTGGACTTTTCCCCCCAACATGGCTTGCAGAGGCTGGGTGCTTGCCCCTAGCATGACTTGTAGAGACTGGGTGATAGTCTTCAACATGACTTGCAGAGGTTGTCGACCTATCTCCAACATGACTCGTAGATGTTGGTGATTTATTCTTCCTATTCTTCCTCTTTCTACTTCATTTAGACTTCCAGTTACTAGTAACTGTACTTTCACTAGAGGCGAGAGAAGGAGGAGGAGAAGACTTTGCTGATGAAGGAACATCAACATTATGCCCATGACGTAAGGTGCTTAACTGAGAAGCATCAAGAGCATTTGGGACATTTGGAATGGTACCAAACCGAACTGGTAATCCCACATTCAACCCAAGAATGTACAAAGTGGCCATCAAAGGGACACCAACATTTCCAAAGAAAGGAAAAGCATAAGAATCCCCTAGCGAAGGGGTTCCTTGTGTTAGCGTTCTGTAATTTTCCTAAGGCTGTTGAGGCAATCACAGAGGTAACCTCGAACCACTTCAAGTCTTCGATCTAGCCCTCCAAGACTCAGAAAGGGCTCTCTCTTTTAAATTTAACTTGGTTTGTAATGTATGTTAGGCTAGCTATAAAGTATAGGGTTTTGATTTTTAAATGGTTAGTTTGGGACAGCAAGGAGGGCCATTGGGCAAATGGGGTCTGCGCTTAGAAATGTGGTTGATTTCTCAGATCTAGACAAAGCTTTTACACATGGCAAGGTAGTGAATGTCTTGGATCGAATTGATTTTTAATGATGTTGATTTGAGGAAGAAAAAGTGGAGAAAAAATCCAGGCAAGGGAGCAGCTAAGAATTCCTAAGCTGGGCTCTTTAGATGAATAACATAAAGATTATCATAAGCTGAGAGGCAGAGTATCTGCTAATAAATTCTACTTCTATAACATTCCTTCTGATAATAAGAACTGAAAACAAAATGAAAGATAACATGAAAACACTTTAACAGAGGAAAACACCACCAATACACCCACACAAGAATCCTGTGAAAAACAAGCCTGTTACTGATCAATCATTAAAGGATTACAGAAAAAGATTTCTGGCCAAGCACAACCCTCAGCTCTAGAAAATAAAATTGAAAAATGCAGGTTGAAAACCTCACATAGGTCAACCATCTCCTCTCACTCAGTCCCAGTCGAACCCTCTTCTAGTATTTTACGGGTGTATAAATAATAAACAAAACCCCCCTAGCCTATCAGTCCTCCAAGACTTGCGCTTTAACTTTGCACTCTAAGAATAGTAAACAGTTACAAAGATATCAACACCTGTAGACTATATTTAAAAAAAAAGACAACAAATCAGAGGAAAACTAAATTTGGTACTGCTGCTTTGACATCTGGAGTTAGTTAATGGTTTGCTGGCAAATGGAAATTAACAACATCACAATAAACCAGTCGAATGCCTGAGGTCGTTTTAGGTATGCTGCCAGTTGGAAGATTATGTTTAACCTCTGGCTAGAAAAAGGGACACCTTTGCCACCTTGCTGTAACTATTACTCATTCATGAAGGGTCATTTCACCACTTGTCATTTATGAAATGAAACTGTCTCTGGTTGATCCGCCATCTGCATTTGAAACGATGCCTCAAAACAATGATGATCTGCCCCATCTTCCACGTCTTGGTCTCCTTAATTATCGACATCCTTTTCAACAATATCTTCCTCATACAAGATATCACCTACCTTGGTCAAAATGTTTTCATGAGGATGGATTACAACGGCCTCCATTGTTTCATAAACTTGGCAAAGATCCTCAAGTGTTTCTGTATCCATGCATTTACAACATGTAGATATGACATATTCCTTGCACTCTGTAAACCATTTTGATAGAATATCCTTTTTCATTAAAGGTGCGGCTTCTGCAATTATAAATCCATAACTCAAAACTACAATAAACAGTTGCTCAAAGAAATCTGAAGGTGCAATTTCCTCTGAATGGATTAGAGTGCTTTCACTGGCCAAATCTTCATCAAATAATGGTGCCTATTTAGCAGCAGGAATTGGTTTTGTTGATTCCCATAGTTCTTTCCATAAATTCCCTTTAGAGTGCGTCCTAGAACTAAGATGACCACGTCTAACAGAACCTTCATCATTAGCATTGGTCTCATCAGAAAGATGATCCATTTCAACTTCACTCCAATCAGGTGGGGAGTACCATATGACAAAATCTTCTAAAATACAACCTGGATTGGTAGCCTTGAATGCATGCATATCAGATAAAAGTTGAGGACACCCAGCACCAACACTTCCCTTTCGAATATTAACTCCTCTGTTTCTCTAATTAAATCTTCAGTCAATACAGGACCCTCCTGAATTATAGGAGAGAACACAGGTTCACCAGTTTCCAACATTGTTAAATTTTCAGCTGGATGAAGTACTCCAAGTCTAGGAACAAGCTCCCCTATCTTAGTTTTTGCATATAATGCAAGAGCAATTGTATTCAAATTCTGTTCCCATGTTCCATTGACAGGATAAGTCACCTAGTCTTTATTGTTAGGATCGTCTTCCACATTTCCTGAATCGAGCATTTTCAGAGCTGCAAGGCATCGCTTTTTCCTGGCAATACAACAGTTTATAACTTGAAGTCGTTGATGAAAAAGGCAATATTGTAAGTCTATATTGTCATCAATTGGCAACCATGGTATTGGCTATCGCTCATTCCAAAGTCGCCTTATCTCACCAACAACCTTTAACCAAAACTCTGCTATCTTCTGTGCAGTCTTGATGCCTGCCATGATTTCAGTAAGTTGAGAAACAAAGCTCCCTGGAGGAGCGCCATGAACATCTCCTGCTAAGTGTGCCTTTGAAGAAAGAATAGATCTATCATTACATTTTTCTTGTAAAATGTTGTATCTGCAACTCTATCTGCAATGCATGATCTTGGACAATGTTGAATCCTTCCATATGATCCATCTCCAAATCGAAGTGTAAGATCACACAAAGTTTGCATTGTGGACTTAGTGCTCATATGCTCGCCATAGGAGAAACTGCCAGTATGATTTCCCCCTCTGTTTTTAAACCCCACCGCAGTGAAACCACGCTTGATTACTTCCATGGCGTATTCGATCTGGCTCTCAGATGTTGTAGTGGCCGACTGTGGAGATTACCACGTCCAATTTCTTCACATCTGGTACATCCCTCAAACACCTGCGTAGTTGCCCTGGATCTGTTTCAAACACCTGGCACAGGGTTTAAAGGCTGCGTTTTATATTTTTGGTTTCCTGTGGGCAATATCCCACATTCGCATGGTGAACTTCAACTTTGGGCATTTAAATGAGCCGACAGTCCCTTGTTGTGTTAATGAAATGAGCCCGAGGCTTGGGCTTTGGGGTTTGGAGTTGGCGCTGGATTTGAATTGTTTGTTGGTTGTTGGTGTATGAAATGGCGCTGGCTTGGGTGTTGGCGCTAGGCCACTATAACTTTTGCTCAAAATTTTGTTAAAATATTTAAATTTTTATAAACAAGCCTAACTCTGCATAAAGGCCGAGGGGCCAAATTTGCTAAAAAGGGCCAAATTTTTTGGCAAACAAACCAAATTTTCATTTGCCCACCATAATAACCATTTCAAACTAATTCCCAATTTTTCTAAAAAATGCGCCAACACTCGCTTTGAAGTTTGCGCGCAAGAATTCATCTTATGCTTGGTCATTGTCCGGCGTTTTTCGCCGCCTTCACCATGCATAATGAGCAAACACATAGTGCCTCAAATAGATACATATTAGTCAGAAAACTGATCCCCTATTATATAGGTTTCTAAGATAGGCTCCACCTGGGGAAGATAGCTCCGAAGGAGGTGTCTAGAATCCATGAACTCTGAATTTCGCCGACCAGCTGATCATTGGGTTGCCCCCAAACTGTAAACTGAAAATAAACTATGAAGAGACAAAAAGAAGGTGCTCATCCTGATGAGCTTATTGGCGCATTCCTACCTACCCTACTTTGCTAACAGTTACTGCCTCAGTCAAGTAATGAAAAAGTGCCAATGAAACCAACCCAGTAGTTGATCCCATGATTGGGCTTCCTCATCATGTTTGATGAAAGTCAAGACTAAAATATGTAATGGCAACTGTTGATGGCTCAGGTCCTTGCAGAAAAAACATGATTGAACAGTTATATTGAAAAGGAGCTCCATATAATTTGCAGCTGGGTCAATAAATATACGATCTATTGGTTGATTCTCCAGGTATTCATTCAACACTCTAACATGGATAAGTTTCCCATACGTGTCCTCCATATTAGACCATGACTGCAACTGTTCAATTTCAGCCTTATGCTTGCAAACAAAAGATTCATCAATCAGAAGATCGAAAGAGGACACAATATCTTTTGGTTTTGGAGACGTGAGTTGCTCATAAAATTTCTTTGGATGTTGGAAACTGTAAGACTGAATCTGAATGTTCAAAATCTCAATATCCCTTTCGAGTCTTTCATCCAACAACTCGAGAACACAAATTTTACTTTTATGAGAATAATTCTTCAATTTACAACAATGAAACACAGTTGTTAACGAAACTTCATCAAATTGTAAATCTGCCAATGCACCCCTGCATTCTTCTATGGCTTCACAATACGTAGGATTTTCCACATACCTTCTCATCTTGAAGCATCATCAAGGCTCTGAAATATGGATTCTTCAGCAGTGAAGTCGCTTGAGATCTTTGAAGCTTGGGATATTGAACAATGGAGTCGCCGGGTGAATGACACATCCTTCTTATGTTTGGCTTTTGTTCACCATCAGAAGTCAAACCTGAACTTGAAGTACAGCTCTAGAGAATGTCCCCAGTGGAGTCGCCAAAAATGTTAGCGCTCTGTAATTTGCCTAAGGCTGCTGAGGCAATCACAGAGGTAACCTCGAACCGCTTCGAGTCTTGGATCTAGCCCTCCAAGACTCAGAGAGGGCTCTCTCTTTTAAATTTAACTTGGTTTGTAATGGATGTTAGGCTAGCTATAAAGTATAGGGTTTTGATTTTTAAATGGTTAGCTTGGGACAGCAAGGAGGGCCATTGGGCAAATGGGGTCTGCGCTTAGAAATGTGGTTGATTTCTCAGATCTAGACAAAGCGTTTACACAGGGCAAGGTAGTGAATGTCTTGGATCGAATTGAGTTTTAATGATGTTGATTTGAGGAAGAAAAAGTGGAGGAAAAATCCAAGCAAGGGAGCAGCTAAGAATTCCTAAGCTGGGCTCTTTAGATGAATAACATAAATGTTATCACAAGCTGAGAGGCAGAGTATCTGCTAATAAATTCTGCTTCTATAACATTCCTTCTGATAATGAGAACTGAAAACAAAATGAAAGATAACAGGAAAACACTTTAACAGAGGAAAACACCACCAATACACCCACACAAGAATCCTGCGAAAAACAAGCCTGTTACTGATCAATCATTAAAGGATTACAGAAAAATCTTTCTGGCCAAGCACAGCCCTCAGCTCTAGCAAAGAAAATTGAAAAATGTAGGTCGAAAATCTCACACAGGTCAACCATCTCCTCTCACTGAGTCTCAGTCGAACCCTCTTCTAGTCTTTACAGGTGTATAAATAATAAAAAAACACCTGTGTAGTTTCCTTGGATCTGTTTTAAACACCTGGCATAGGGTTTAAAGGCCGCATTTTATATTTTTGGTTTCTTGTGGGCAATATCCCACATTCGCATGGTGAACTTCAAGTTTGGGCATTTAAATGAGCCGACAGTCCCTTGTTGTGTTAATGAAATGAGCCCGAGGCTTGGGCTTTGGGGTTTGGAGTTGGAACTGGCTTTGAATTGTCTGTTGGTTGTTGGTGTATGAAATGGCACTGGCTTGGGTGTTGGCCCTAGGCCACTATAACTTTTGCTCAAAATTTTGTTAAAATATTTAAATTTTTATAAACAAGTCCAACTCTGCATAAAGGCCGAGGGGCCAAATTTGCTAAAAAGGGCCAAATTTTTTGGCAAACAAACCAAATTTGCATTTGCCCACCACAATAGCCATTTCAAACCAATTCCCAATTTTGCTAAAAAAATGCACCAAAACTCGCTTTGAAGTTCGCGCACAAGCATTCATCTTATGCTTGGTCATTGTCGGGTGTTTTCCACCGCCTTCACCATGCATCATGAGCAAACACATAGTGCCTGAGATAGATACATATTAGTCAGAAAACCGATCCCCTATTATATAGGGTTCTAACACCTTGGTTGGTATCATAGGGAACTTTAGCCATGACAATATTTATGCATAGGTTCTCCCCTTGTAGGTTTGTTCAAGTCCGTAAAAGTCTCACACAATGACTCCGACGAACCAGTGCTATAAAAACAACACCTATAGAGAGGCGACTCCATGTTTCTAAGAGGAAGACCAAAAAGTCCTCCCAACCAGTGGAGTGGGTGGTCTATCACCTTAGGTTTAAGACCCAAAGAAATGACTGACTAACTCACTATGGAAAACTAGGGAGCTCAGAGCACACACTAAAAACTCCTAAAGTAAAATCAAGCAGACGTTATCTAGTAGGAAAAATAGTTACGCCAACCAACACTAGAGAAACTTATCGGTGCAAGTGCAACTCAAACACGGAAGCACCCTCCGGGTATACTCTGCAAAGCGTGGCCCGACGTCTGCCCTAGGTACCACAGTATACCCCTTCAGTCACATGTGTAAGTCCCTAAAATAAAGGCAACTAGGTAGCCAACGTGCAAACAGTCACCAGACAAGTACAGTCAATAGTTGGGTAGACTGCAATGAGCAGGGTATCAAGCCCGAAACCTATCAAGGGTATCGAAAGAAAGTGTTTTGCAAGACAACTGAGGACCTCAAATGGAATCAAGACCCACTAAGCTCCGTGGCAAATGCGATCAATGAAATCCCAAGATAAGCCCTCTATATGCAATCTCCACTACGCTTGGTTCGACTTTGGAGGGGTTGTCTCCTCTACCTTTCCGTAGGCGACCTCATGTTTACCCCCCATGTTAGAGGGGGGTCCCAGATAACTTTCACATTTACTGGAATTTAACACTCCCTAACTCAGACTCTAATAATTGATTTAATGGCATTGAAGAGCTTCCTCTCCAAACTAATTCAAGGCCCTAACCCTAAACTATTTGGTTGACCCTACAAACACAAAAAGTCTAGTTAATTTTAATTAAGCGTTCTTTTTACTGGCTTGATTTACTTGAAAAAGGGTGCGGTAGTGCAACTGATGTTGTTAAGACTCTTGCAAAAAATGATGAATCTTACATGAACACTAGCAAAGAATGATTATATTTATTATTTTTCTTTTGAAATTCTTTTAAAATTAGAAGAAAACACAATGCTATGCTAATATCTTTTTTCTTTTTCAAATAACAATGCAAAGAAAATGCCAACAAAGAAAGAGATCTAACAAACTAAGTTATTTTTTTTATTTTTATTTTCATTTTATATTTTCTTCCAATCAAAGCAGAAATAACAAAATATTCTAAAAGAAACTGATGAATACATGATTCAAAATGCAACTCATTTTTCTTAAAATTTCAAGCTAAAAATAAGTTAAAAAAGCTAGGAAACACAAGAAATCTTTTTTTTTAAGACAAGCAAACTGACATCAAACCTAGGCTTAAAGACTATAACTACAGATACCAGTACTAAATCAAGAAACCCCAAAGAAGTCAGACTTCAAACAGGGAAGAAGATGACCGACTCTTCTTGGAAAAATATTTTCCTGACACATGAACGCAACTAAAACATCAACAACCAGCGTATGTACGTGGTATGTCCAAAGGAAGGGCATGTATGCATGCGTGCAGGCCTAATACAGACCATGCACACCTTTGTAACTCCTCAAAAAATGAAAAAATAACAGTCCAACACAGGCAGGGAGTACTGGTATGGAAAACCAGCATCCTTCAAAGACACATAAACTTACTTTGATAAGAGAAAATGCAAGGAATTTTTTTATGAAGCAATGATAATCTGAGGTTATACCTAGGCTACTGACTGCAACGCAGAGACTAGGAAAGGATCCAGAAAACCCATGAGAAGTATTACTTATGATAGGGGAGAGGATGACTGCCTCTATTTAAAAAAAAAAACTGAACCTCCACACGCTATTGACACTTCAACAACAAGCATATGTACGTGGGCTAGACAAAGGTAGGGTGCGTATGTACGCCTACAGGCTTACTACAGACCACATACACCTCTATAAATTTCCGACAAGGAAATAGCAATCAAGCAATCGAAGCAGAGAGTACTGGTATTGAAAAACCAGTATCCCTAAAAAACTCAAACTCTTGTTGAAACTCATAAAAAAGGTAATCAAACCAATTTAAAACACCCAAAAAGTATCCCTAGAAAACCTTAGAGATTTCCCCAGTATGGTCGCTAATTCTATTGTGGGTGGGAAATCCCCCTACAGATTAGCACTAAGGGTTTAGTAATGCATGCAGAAAATGACCTTTGAAAGCCTCGTACTTTTTTCTATTATCCCAACATAGACCACACATTCATGCATAAGACACAAGAATAAAAGGATCTGGTAAATCTACCTTAAATTCAACGTTTGATGTTGATCCTTTTGCATTCGATGCTCCTTGATTGCAAGTATCTGCCCAAAGCCAACCTTCATTCATAAACAAACAAACAAACAACTCCAAACATGCATCTTATATACAAATTAGTGGGTTGGAGGATCTAATAAAATACAATCAGAATTGAATGTTGAACACCTCATATGGCGGGACGAGAAAAGTACTTATTTATTATTAACCTCAAAAAATTAACTTACAATGGTGAGATCGGCCATTGCTCCATGAATCTAGTCCTGGTTTCCTCTTCAACTGTGCATCAATCACTTCCACTTGTTATTCTCTTCTTCAGTTCTCACAAAATGGTTGCAAAAGATTGGGCAAAGGGAATACAAAAAAGGGCAGAGTTTCTTTGCTATTATGTTCTCCCTTCTTCAAATGGGACCCCTACCTCTTTTTTTATAGGCTCAAAGAGGGTAGTTATCCAGTTGAATGAATGGCTATGGGTGGTCAAACGGTTTAGGAAATTTACTCGGAAGTTTGTATTCCATCTGCAACTTTCTATTTTTTGTTCTTTTGTCAATATACATGGGCTGTAATGGTTCAGCTAGAGCATACACACGTGCAATAGTGGTGCATGGCATGTATGCCTTCAAAAGGATGGTTTTTTGAAGAGCTATTTAATGGTGGCTTGGAAAAAATGGCAAGTGAGATGGCTTGATACCAGGTATGCATGTCTAGTGAAAATTAGGGTTATAACACACGTGCACTTATGCTCATCCATAGTCACATCTGCTCTACCGATATGCTTTCCCACTATCACCAACAAGAGGATCATCTGGAGTCTTCACATCAACTTTGCTACTATTCAGAGGAGGCCATCACATCATCTTCATTCTTATTCTCATGATGATGTGCCCAACACTTTTCGGGATTTCCCTAAATCAACAGATCACTCTTACATTGGATACTCATCTGGATTTCTTCTTTCTCACATCATGGAGGAGGCCATATACATTCCTAGCCCCTATCCTAGGCTGGAACCATGAACCCTTTATTAGGGGCTTTATCTCAGCTTTGTATGCTGAGAGTAAGACTTCACATAGCTGTTATATTCTACATCTCATAGGTTTGTAAGCTGGAGGATGTATCCTATAGCTGCATTCATAAACAATTACCACTAGGTTCCACCTACGAAGACATAGGCATGAAAAATATTTTTGAATATTTCAATTTTTTGTATTTTTGTAGAAGAAAACAAAAATATTTTTGGATGATGTCAAGTACTAAGAAAACATGTATGTTACATAGATGTGGGTCTGTGACAGCCCGACGGACTTCCATGACACCGACAGAGGCACCGGGGGGATAATCCAATGAGAGGAGATGTTGAGAGTGATTAAGAACATGCAGGAAACCTGTCATGTTTGACACAAAGAATTCCCATGGTTCAGGTAGAGGATCTGCTAGAGGCGATGCAACAACATGTGGTAGGTGTGCCCTGTGCTTGGGTGTGACTCTTCCAGTCTCTCGCAAATGTCATACTATGATATCATGACACACATTTGGTTCCATAGGCGTAGATGTCATGATTATTATATTGATCGATCGTATATGTATTTTGAGGGTGTAAACCCCAATTTTGTACTATACCACCATATTTTTAGGAGAGATGAAATATAAAAAACAATGATCTTTGGCTTTACCTATATTACAATGTGTACATTAGTAAATGTGTTATGTGACAAATTCCAATCTAAAACATAATTAGCGTATACATCAGATATATAACTAGAAATTCTAAGTATGTGATGTAATAAAATCAAAATTTTGTTCCAAAAGTCATACCCGTAGGAATCATCGGAGTAGAGTAGGGTCTTGCACATGGTAACTACTTTTCAACTGACATACTACTAACTGAGAGTCCAAGAAAACTTATACAAAATGAATACCATGTGAAATGGAATCACGTAAAAGATCTAACAACACTATATTCGGCCACATTATTCATTGATGGCCCTAGGAAAATGCCACCTGAAGACACCAGTAGACCCTCGGGTGAGTAAACAAACCAAGAAACGAAATCCAAGTTTTTTGTATGACGGCTTAGCCCATCTACAAATCCTAAGTAGATTGAAGACTCTGTTGACATCTACCAACCAAGGTAAAAATCGATAAGCAAGATGAAGATGAAAAGGGGAAAAGATATATACACTAAAATGCATTAGTATACAAAGAGTTGGAACTGTTCTTACAGGTAGCGTAGACTTGTCATTGATGGCAAGTACAGTAGTGATGCTGGCTTAAGTACAACAGTGAAGCAGACATCATAATCCTTTAAGGATTTGAGGAAGATATGCTCAAGAGGAATAGCATTCTTATACACGCAAGAAGTACAGGAAAGAGACCGAGAGCCGTTGGATCTCACTCAGAAATCCTGACAGCTGTTGGATCGGGAGAAGCTGCGTAGATGTTAAGCACAGGAGTTGGCATGTAGAAGAAGTGATCTGAGCCGTCAGATTAGAAGCAGACACCCGACAGTGATCAGATCTGTAGAAGCTGCGAGGGGGATAAGCCATCGGAGAATCGGAGATCGGGATTTTGAAATGTCCAATTCAATTGACATCGAAAACCCCGAAATCGCGATATGTGATTTCGTGATTTGATCACAGCCGTTAAATCAAGCAGCGATCGGGACCATCCACGTGTACACAGGAGGCTTCATCAGAGAATTGGGAATCAGAGTTTCACAAGTCTCATGAACAATGACAACGAAAACCCCGAAATCGCGATATGCGATTTCGTGATGAAATCGCAGCCATTGAGCCAAGATTGCATCTGAACCATTGATCCAACTCATGACAGAAGACCACGTCAGCAAGGGACACGTGGCACAACCAGGGAATGACAGGTGTCAGGCAGATTCAACACTTCAGGCATATGTAAGTCATGAATCAGAGTGACATGTGGCAGGATCTAACACGTGTCAAACCACGTGTGACGTCAGCAGAGGCATCGACGATCGGGACCGTCCATCTGAGGGACAAGTGTCAAAGATCAAGGCGCCATCAGCATTTTGTTCATTGAGAAATTGGGGATCTCGCTGACAAGAGTTTTGTGTAGTTCAGAATCACGATCCGCGAAACCCCGATTAGTGGAGGCCAGATGTTAGAGATAAGGATGCGGTCACAAGTAACGGTCACGTGAACCAGGGTCAGCCAGGAGGGCTGAAGCATATCGTGATTCGAGAAATCGTGAATCCCACGGACATAAACATTATGTCATCGTAAGTTTTGAAACTTCGATGGAGTGATAAGACCAAAGTCACATGGAGACAGGTCATATGGACCATGTTCTAGCCAAGAGGGCTAGCACACATTTTCGAGAGGTATGGTGGTGGTCACGTGATCACAGGTCACATGGACCATTGTGTAGCCGGAAGGGGCTAAAGCTCGGGAAAGGAGCAAATCAGGGATCGAGAATCCCGGAGGCATGTGCATGGTGACATCGAAAATGTCGAAACTCCGATGAGAGGTTTGACTAAGGTCATGTGTAGATGTTCATGTAGGCCAAGTCCTATAGCCAGCAGGGCTAGCGCATGGAAAGGGGCGCATCAGCATCGGGGATCGGGACCTTGTAATGAAAAAGTCACATGACATCAAAAAACCCCGATTTCGCGAAATGCGAAATCGCGAGTGAATCTAGACCGTCAGATCCAGAAATGATCAGGACCTTTGATTTAAAAGGGCGCGCGTAGGTTTAATTTAAATTTTAAACAGGAGCCCGATTTCCTCCAAGCAATAAATATGGGACCCGATAAGCATTGCACGGGTCTTGGACCAATGGGCTTAAAAAGGGGTTGATGCTCTCGGCAGAGGTCTTGGTCGAAGGATGTGGAGGCCATTTTTCTGACAGTAGGGATATCTATTGGTGGGTGATGTCATTTGTGCAGGCAGCATGAAAGGTTTGAAGAAAGAGGAACCTCCTTGTGGCAGTCGGGCGACAGATCTACATTGTCAGAGATATCTCGGTTGTGGGTTCAACAACCATGAGATCAGAGGCATCATCTCTAGGTTTATTGAGTTGTTTAATATGTGTCCTTTGGTAACTGCCTGACAGTCTGTAGATCTGTGTTTACTCTTGAGATAATTTCTGTTA
>JZKD02S1683837.1:344114-361908 GCA_000966675.3 Picea glauca
AACTGCCTGACAGTCTGTAGATCTGTGTTTACTCTTGAGATAATTTCTGTTACTGTCATAACCACTAGATGAAACTGCCTGATCCAGTGTGAAAATTAATGAAACATGGTCAGCAATGAGTATGAGGGTTAAACCCTTTAGTAGTAGCAATATGCCAGTAGAAACTGGTGCTATCTTCAGGGGGTTGAAGCCCCCTTCCAAGAAAGGCTGGTAAACGAGAGAAGGTTGTAGCCTTCTGTAGGTAGAAGCCTACGTACTAGTATGAGTCTGCACTAGTACATTGTTGTAGAATTTTTTCTTAATAATAATCATTGAAGACAGAGACAACAACAGTGGTGGTTTTCTCTCGATTTGGTTTTCCACCTTAAATCCTGGTGTTCATGTGTCCTATTCATCTGTGTTAGTTTATTTTGTTGAATTACTGTTTAAAAGATATCTGATGAATGAAGAAATCCATAATAAGATCTCTGGATGCACTACTATTTTCATAAGAATATACAACAACTGATCTCTATAAAGTAGACTAAGATTTTTTAGTGAAAGAAAAGTTAAAAATTGATTGATAGCTCAAAATACCGATTCACCCCCCCCCCCCTCTCATTATTTTTCAACAGTTGACATCTACCAACCAAGGTAAAAATCGATAAGCAAGATGAAGATGAAAAGGGGAAAAGATATATACACTAAAATGCATTAGTATACAAAGAGTTACGCCCAAGCTTGGGGCTCAATCATAGTATATTTTCAAGTAGAGCCCATTACTTTGCTCAACCAAAATATTCCCTTCATAATATTCTAATGTGTAGGCTCCTTTTTCTAAGACATGTCACACAATATAGGGACCATGCTACATGGGTTTGAACTTACCTACCCCCAGTGGTTCTATGGCTTAGTCATATAGAAGGACCAAGTCACCCTCATCGTTCTACCGAGGATAAACAAAATTATCATACTGGACCTTGACACATCGTTTTCTCTCTTCGATAGTCGTAGAGGCATCTCGACACTGGTCATCTAGACTCTCTAGGTGTGTGAGGCATTGCTCGAGATTGGAAGTGTCAAGTAGGAGCGTAACTGCCAATATCAAAGAAGGGATTTCAAATTCAATAGGTAGGATAGACTCCACAGCGTGCACTAATTGGAAAGGATAAAAACTAGTGGAAGTCTTAACCGAGGTTCGATATTCCCAAAGCGCAGGGTAAAGCATGTTATGTCAGTCAAATTTTCTCTAGTTCACACTTTTCTGCAAAATGGTCTTAAGAGACTTGTTCATGGCCTCTACTTGTCCATTTTCCTGGGGGAAGTAAGGGGAATAATGACCATGTGTAAACCCCATTTTCAATGCTAATTCTTTCATCATTTAATTATGAAAGTGACTACCATGGTCAGTGACAATCTCACTAGGGATCCCGAACTTGGTTATAATTTGATTGAACATGAAAAATGAAGAAGTATTACCATCATATTTAGCTATAGGCATGGAATCGTCTCACTTAGTAAATTATTCTACATCCACGATAATATGTTGATTCCCCCTAGCCGAAGTTGGGTTGCAATCCACAAAATCCACCCCCCACTTGGTGGAGGGACCGACAGTAATTACTGGGTGGAGAGGGGCTTGATGTGAGTTCATCTTCCGAGTGAACACCTAGCAGGGGTGAAACTTCTTGACCTCTTCGACACAATGTTTAAAAATAGACGGTCAAAAATAACCATCTCGCAAAATTTTATGGGTTGTTGCAAGCCCAGATAGATGACCACCACAATCCCCACTATGAAAGTCATTAAGAATAGACTCAAATTCTTTGTGAGTCAAGAAACAATGTACAATATTGTCTACTCCTCGGTGATACAAAGTGTCACCAATGATAAGGTAGTTCTTAGCTTGATATCGTATACGTCGTCGGTCATATCTCGAAAGATGCTGAGGGAACTTCAAGGTTTGCAGATAGATCACAATATCTCCATACCAGGGGTCTGATGACAAAACAAGGAAACTGTGTTGATTCGCAAATGAATCAACATGAATAACATCCTCATCTAAGTAAGGGAAGTTCAATATTAACTTGGAGAAAACTGGTGATTTCTTGGATTTCGCAGAAGCAAAATCAAGATCAAATTCTTGCAAGTTGACAATCCATTTATTATATTTCCCCCCAATGATATGCCTAGTAAGGACGTATTGAAATGGATTGACATCAAAAACCACGGTAGTTTTGCAAAGAAATATATAGTGTCATAATCGTTGAACTGTGTGAACAACAACTAAAGCTAGCTTCTCAGCATGAGAATACTTGAGTTAATGGCCGACTAAGTATTGACTAAGATAGTACATGACTTTCTCATGGATCTCATCATCCTCCTGAACTAAAACCATACCAATCGTCCCTTCGAACGTGGTGATATAAAGCAAATAATATCTACTGTAGTTTGGAGGCTTCAATAGAGGTGTTGATACCAAGGCTTTCTTCAGATCCTTGAAGGATTCCTGGGCTCACTCATCCCAGATAAAAGGAGTTTCCTTCTTCAAGAGATGCATGAAACCCTTAGTAATATTGGCATAGTTTACTATAAACTGATGTAAAAAGTTATCTTTCCCCTATAAAACTTGAAGCTGACAAATAGTGCACAGGGGAGGCAATCGAAGTATTGCCTCAACCTTTAATGGATCCACTATGATCCCAGTCTCAGAGACTAATAATCCTACAGGACGACCTAAAATTATGCAAAAGATGCATTTATGAGGGTTCAAACAGATGTGGTAATAACGACATCTTTCAAAAACTAGCCGAAGGTGGGTAGAGTGATCCACTCTCTTGTGGGAGTGAGCAGAGAGATATGCTTCGACTATATTCTTGAGATCATGAAATGTGAAGTTCATAGCTTGTTGGAAGGTCGCTCCAGTGTTTTTAAGGTCGAAAGGAATTTTTCAGTGTGCGAAAGTACCCCAAGGACAAATAAATGTCATTTTGTGTTGATCCCGAGGCTTAATCTGAATTTTGTTGTATCCTAAAAATTTGTCCATAAAAGAAAAAACTTCGCTTCCCACACACTCATCAAGAATATAATCAATGAAGGGTTTCGAAAAGTTGTCTTCAGGACAAGCCTTATTCAAATCTCGAAAATCCATGCATACATGAATGGTTCCTTGATTCTTATTGACAGGAACAGGATTGTATACACATTCGGTCAAGGGAATTAGGTAGATAAAGCCAACATTAAGCAGTTTTTCCACCTTTGCCTTAATAGCAGAGGCCTTCCTAAGATTGATAGCTCTAATTCATTGTTGAACAGATTTGGCATCCAGGTAGGTTTTAATCTCATGTTCGACAATTCGAGGGTCGATTCCTGGAATCTCTTCATATGACCAAGCAAATATATCATGGAATTATTTGAAGAGCTCGGTGTAGATCATAATTTATTCTGGTGAACAATCTTCACCGATATATACATTTTCAACCTTACCAAGAGTACGAGAGATATCGATCATTATGGTAGGAGAGATACTCTCCATGTTTCCTTCGGCATAAATGGCATGCGTATCAAGTGGAACTGCGACATGACTGACTATGTCTCTCAAGGTAGATCTAAGATCATCTTGTTCGATTCTAGAAAGATCTAGGAGGAAATAAGAGCGATGGTGTATATCATCCCATGACCTTTCAGAATCATTCATGGCCTATATGATTTCTTCATCTGAGGGTAAAGTATCATTAAGGAAATCATGTGAGAAATATGATGCAGTGGCCCGTACGAGCTTAAGAACAAGATCCTCCTCATTCGTCTATGAGGCGACAAGATCTGGGTCGATAAAAGAGTCAAGAACAACCTGATACACTATCTCAACTACTGACAGTGGCATAGCCATTCCAGTATGTGATTGACCTTCAGAATTGAGGAAGGTAGGGTCCAAGGATCGTTAAAATATGAAGTGCGGAAAGGAACAGACCTCATTGATGAAGAAGACCTACTAGACATGGCATATATATGATGAATTGGTGCCATGAAATCAAAGGTACCCATAAGGGATGAATACATTATGACACCAATATTCTCAGTTTTCAACTGAGAATTGTTGATCATGGGGATCGACGGTCCAACCGATGCATTAGGGCTAGTGTACGCAAAGGATAACTAGTCGATCGTCACGATATTCCCATCAGGAGGAAAGCATAGAGTACAGAAGACGAACAATATGACTGCAATCATAACATAAGTCCAGTTACGTTCTAGTAATAAGTTATAATCGAGGGATGCATCAACTACCTCGACATCCACCTCCACCGTCTTCCCACCTAACTAGACTGGGAAGGCAGGAAGAATATAGTGAGGGCAGAAAGAAGGACTGCCAAAATTAGTCAACATGGTCGGATATTTTGAAAGGGTGGTAGAGCCAAGGGCTTTCCAACATATCAGGGACATCATGAACATTGCAACGCCTTCATCAATAACAGTACATTTGATGGTATACTTTGAGTAATTCACATGGATTTGAAATACCACATGATAAGGAAAGCGAGGCTTCACATTCGTGACATCAAACTTGATAAACTTAGAGTCACAAGGGTATATAGATCCTAACGTAGATAGCAAGGAATTCCTCTGTGAAGGACACGTCTGGAGTAACTCCAGAGTCAACATCGTGCAAGGGGTTTGACCTAGATCCTCAACAATAGAATAATTTTGGGCAGGTCTAGCATTAGGGTTGTGCATAGAGCATTTGAGTACTCCTTTTGGAATACAAGGCAAAGGCTCTAATTTTTTCAATCTGTAAAGGAGTCTCCGTAGGAGGGGGAGAATATAGACCTAGAACAGTCTGTGAAGAACTGTACTTTCAATACCAAGTAGCCACGTTAACCTGAGACTTGACCATATTGATGCATCGGTGGTCACCATATTGTGAAGATAGGTTTTGACTTCCACTCATTGCATTTCCCCTATTCGAGGAGCTCGATGCCATGCGATGATTATGTGGAAAAGGATTAGTCAGCATAGCAGGTGATAGAGATAAAATCCTTGCAGCTTCCACAAGTTTGGGGCACAAGTGGGTTAGGTGATCGTCTATACAAATATTGCAGGGAAACTTCACCTTTCACTTTTATTTCTTTCCCTCACTAGCATTATTATTAGACTTTTCATTATTACCATTGTCCTTGGGTTTATTATTATTATTCCTCCCACCCTTATGATTTTTACCATATCCTTTGTTTTTATTTCCTCCTGGTTGTTGGTTACCATTCGGGTTGGTCCACTATTGCACAGAATGTACATCCTCCAACTGAGTGGGAGTGGAGGAAATAGATGAAGCTTGCCCTCCTATAGACTGGTTTAGAGACAACTCTTTCAACTGACTTATCACCAAGTCTGCATTTTTCATATTTCCAGAGCCTACAATACCATCGACATGAGGCTCGAGCTTTTGTCTAGGGTCATAGCTTGACCTCGATGCATCTAGAATAATTTTGTATAACATCCTAGACTGAGCATATATAAGATCTAACTTTTGGTCTTTAAAAATATCTTCTTCCTCATATGTAACTCTGGATGTCAAAACATCCTTTGAAATATAAGGTTGTAGAGACTTAAGGAGCCATTCCAAAAGGAACTTCGAAGGTATGTAGGCCTTGATCAACCTCTTCTATCTATGCCACTCTTGGATGTGATCTGATATATTGGTGGCTTTGTCCTGGAGGAAGGTTGATAGAATTTGTATGCCGACATCGTAATGAAATGAAAATTGGAAGTGGTTGAGGAAGACTAAAACCATTTGATCAAAATTTTCGTACATCCACCCTTGTAGCTCTGTGTACCATTTTGCTACAATGCTTGTGAGGGTGCGTTGAAATAATCTTAAACAAATAGAATCATAGTTAAGGTAATTAGAAGAGAACCAAAGATGAAAATTAGTGACATGATCACCAAGATCCTCACCAGTCTTTCCTTCAAATTTTGGAATATACAAAGGAAGCTTGGTGGGGACGGGGGGCCACGTCAGGTCATGATGCACATGGTTATTCATTAAGGGAGACAAGGTTGCGGTATCTGGCCCCAAGCTCCCAGGAAATATTGTTGTTGGGGAATCACATCCCATCCTGGGTTCTGGTATGCACCATGGCCCTGTTCGGGATTGTAAAACCCCCCTCCGAACTGATTCATAAGGGGTTGGTCGAGAACCACTCCAGTAGGAATGTTATGATGAGGATTGTAAATATTTCCCCTAGCTGGAGTAGCTCCAGGTTGGGGGTTTCCCAGGGTGTGAAATTTACCTCCTTCGGTTGTGAATTCAAAGGATAGAGGTGGATTCTTCATGCCAAACATGTTGGTCGGAATCAGTGTGGAGGATGTACGTGTAAGGATGGAACATAAGAAACAACTTTTCCACCAGGTTGACCACTCCATCCAGGAGCACTAAGACTAGGATTAGATCCAAGGTGAAAATTAGGTAGGATTCCAACCATAAGATTCATTTGAAGGATATGATCACCACCAAACGAGAATGGAACATGCAGAGGCTCCATGCCCCCAAGTCCAATACTAGTATTTGGGTTAGATGCTGGGATGGAGGATGAAAATTGCGATGTGAAATTCAACATACCATAAGAAAAAGGGCTAGAGGCCATAGGGATGGACTGAGTATTGTATCTAGGTGTAAAAAAAATAGACCGAAAAGGGTTCATCCCAATGGGTTGAGTAGTAACCATGGGCTGGATAGGAGTGATGATGGGAATCGTTGGCACTACAATCGTAGTGGTTGAAGGTGTCGAAGGAACACTATTAAATATAGTAGGAATGGGAGTTGAAGGAATCTCAGTATATTTTTGACTTGACTTGGTACTCATCCTTGTATGATCACAAGTCTAGTAGGTGGAGGTGTGTGTACCAAGTTTTATAAATTTATGCCTTTTAGAAGGCAAAGACTGAAGATGCGGTGGTAATATTAACAAACAACGAGACCTGCAGGGAAGTTGTTCTGGCTCCATGATGAATCATGAATTGAGATATAAAAACAAATCCTAAGGCCAACTAATAATCAAAGAGCACACCAAAATAAACAAAAGGCCAATATACATGCAAACAGGATAAAGTGGCTGAAAGGGGCCTCCCTCCCTAAAGTAGGTATGCCTCTCCTAGGAGGGGCGTGAGACTCCCTACAAAATATTGGAGGTTTCAGAATCAGTTATAAGGGCCCTCATGGGCTTAACAACCAGTTGGTCGGATTCCCTTAGAGAGGTAATCCTCCATAAAGGCTATGTGCTTTTTGACCCTTATCTGACCCAGGGTACCTACAGAATAACCCCTACAAGTAACCTATGTGGTATCTATGTCAATCAACTAAGAACAATGATATAACCGATGCATAGGTGAACAATTGTAAGTCATTTCTACTATATGGGAAGAATAACAAAGCGTGAAATATTAAAAGAACTGCCTCTCATAGAAGTAAAGGTACTAGCAAGACCCCCATATATGAATAGATCCCTAAAAATATCTCTAACACTAAGAAGGTATTGGGGGGATATCCCCTCAACCAAATTCATGTGACCTCATGCTTAACTCTGGTGTAAGCAGAGCCTCCTGACATCACCAATTATACAATGGATTTCACCACTCCCTTAGTTAGACACATATGTTGAATTTAATATCCTTGGATAATTTTACTCACAAAATCCTTGATCCAGATTATTTTCAGCATGAAATGAGAGTGGAAATATAATAAGGAAATGCACAGAGATATCGCAGATATCCAATAATATAACAGAAATGCATCAGAGATTCAACCATAAAAACATAGATACAATAATACATGATTTCTATTAATGAAATAAATGTATAGAGGCTGTAAAAATACAGAGTGAAAGACTCGCTAGAATGGTGGCAACTTATCTCTGAGAAGAGATGTGACGACTACTCGCATTCACAAGAAGATGATTACAATGAGGCTCTGAAGGTATTTTTACAATAAACAGGAATGCCAAAAACCCTAGACATCCAAAAATCTAACCCTAGGAGATAAAGCACCAAAAGTCACGTGGGCCTCATTTCGGTAAGTTAGTACATCAACTTCCCTGGGTCGTAACTTTTGCATACGATCTCCATTTTAGGTGCATGATAGCCTGTTGGAAAGGTATCATTGAGGAGATTCATTTTGGGGGCTCAATCATTCCTTTGGCTATCATTGAGAATATCGATCCTAAAAAACCTTCATTTAGGCCCTCAAAATGGCCCTGAAAGTTAAAATTGCTAAAAATAGCAAATTGCCAAAATTGCCAGAAAACTATTTTGAGCCAGTTGGAAAAGGTGGGTGGCCATCGATATCCTCCTAGATCAATCCTCCCTTATTAGGAAGAAATGGTATCCATTGCATTGAGTTCCCTAGGGAGAGAGAAAAACATTTGTTGAATTTGCATCTTGGTGAGTTGTTTGCCTTACTGGAGACGTCGTGATGCTCAGTTTGTGGAAGTCTATCACGAACCTATTGAGGCTGAGGATGTTAAACAAGTTGAGATACATGAGAGGACAATGTGCAGAAGGAATCTTTTCACTTTGCTGCAACCTTGTCGACTTGCTTCTGTTGGATAGAAGTTGCTTAGGGCGAGGCTGTAGTGGTTGCAGTGTCCTTCTGTTCCCCTTTTGAACAGATTGTGAAGAAGCTGAATTTTGTAGTATGAGATACTACCTTGCGACACTGTTTAGGTGGAATAATAGTCAGAAATATCTATGGTATTCTGTAGATATGACCCCCTATAGAAACAATGACATTGCGGGGTTGAGACTCATAAACAACATGGCATCTCCACATATATGGATGGACCAAGAGAACATCACAGACATCCAGTGGGGAAACATCACATAATACCTCATCCTTGAAGGGATAGATTCCATATGAAAATCGAAATTGTTGGCTGACATAGAGATCTCTTCCTTGGCGAAGCCACCCAATGTTATATGGCTGCGGTTGTGGTGTTGTCAACAATCCCAACTATTTGATGACCTCTACTAAGATGAGGTTCTTCTGTCTTCCTTTATCAATAATACAATGTAGTGGGGTCCCCTTCACCCACATTTGTGAATGAAAAATGTGCTCCCCCTCTTCGGGATCTATTGGTTCTTCTAGTTGAATTGCTACAGTCACAACAATAGCAATGGGGTCTGTGTCAATGATCTGTCCTTTACCAATATTTTCATAATCAGATTCAAAATCAGGGTTCGAATCCTTGTCTTTGATATTGGCCACCAATGACTATTTTGAGTGACATTCATCAATGTTGTGCCAAGGGATTTTGTGGAAATCGCACCACTTTTCAGTGTCCTTCTTTGGCTTTCCGTGACCCTTCTTTTCCTGTGGCTTGGACTGGTTTTCAAGAGATTGTTTGTTAGGGCCGTCTTTGTCGTACTTTGGTTGTTGTAGACTTCTAGACCTGAACTCCCATTTGTTCTGGTGCTTAAATTTCTCCTCGATTTTAACAACATATCGATAGGCAACACCGAGTGATGAGATGTCCAGAAAATCCATTTCAGTTTGGATGTATCTGTGTAGAGCCCCACAGTATTTCAGAACCAAATGTCATTCAGAGTCTTTGATACCCATCTTGGTGGGCCAAGTATGGAAGGAATTAGTGAACTCTAGAACTTCTTGGCCCCTCTCTTGCTGCAGTGTGGTCCATCTCATGTACTGGTCGTCATAGTTGCCAACAAGGTAATATTGTTCGTTTACCGCATCCACAAAAAAATCCCAAGTGGGCTCGACCCCATATATTCTAGACTCCTCTGTGGAAAATTTCTCCCAGTAAGTTTCCCACCAATGTTTGACATGAGGGAGATCTTTAAAGAGTGTGAAGGTGATATTTTCTCTATCGAAAATTTTTTGAACAGAGAAATAACCTTCTAGCAAAGTTAACCATTTTTCTAGGGCTTCTACATCCATGTGTCCTTCAAATACAAGAATATAAAAATTAACTTGTACCTTGAAAGGCAAGGTGCCTCCAAAGTGTTCGCTTGATGAAGATGTGTCTACTACTATTGGCAAGCGTTGAAGGATTTGGGCAAAATTCTCCATCATTTTGTCCCTCTGTCGTGTGAGAGCTTGCTCAAGCAACATATTGATAGGATCATCTGCTCCATCATTTTTCTTTTCTTCTGCCATTGAGGTTTTCTTGGGTGTGAGAGAGCAATTGTATTCAAGAGAGACAAGCTCGAGACCCAACTTGATATACTTGGACCTTGTCGGGGACATGCATTGAAAAAATGATCAAGAGTAGCCTGCTCTGATACCACTGATCCAGATTATTTTCGACACAAAATGAGAGTGGAGATATAATAAGGAAATGCACAGAGATATTGTAGATATCCAATAATATAATAGAAATGTATCAGAGATGAAACCATAAACACATAGATACAGTAATACATGATTTATATTAATGAAATAAATGTACAGAGGCTGTAAAAACACAGAGTGAAAGACTCTCTAGAATGGTGGCAGCTTATCTCTGAGAAGAGATGTGATGGCTACTCGCATTCGCAAGAAGATGATTACAATGAGGCTCTAAAGGACTTTTTACAATATACAAGAATTCCAAAAACCCTATACATCCAAAAACCTAACCCTAGGAGATGAAGCGCCAAAATCCATGTGGGCCTCATTTGGGTAAGTTAGTACATCAACTTCCTGGGGTTGTAACTTTTGCACACGATCTCCGTTTTAGGCGCATGCTAGCCCGTTGGAAAGGTATTGTTGAGTAGATTCATTTTGGGGGATAAATCATTCCTTCAGCAATAATTAAGAAGCTTGATCCTAAAAAACCTTCATTTAGGCCCTCAAAATGGCCCCAGAAGTTAAAACTGCTAAAAATAGTAAATTGCCAAAATTGTCAGAAAATTGTTTTGAGCCAGTTGGAATAGGTGGGTAGCCACCGATATCCATCTGGATCAATCCTATTTGAAGGCTATAAATCCTAATCTAGTTTGTGCACCCTAAAAAATAAAATTGTTTCTAATTAATTTTAAATTTATCAGCTCTACTTTTAGTGGCTTTGCTTACTCAAAAAGGTGTGGTCGTGAAACTAATGATGTTATGAATCAACAATTAAAATAAATTAAATGAATAAAATGCAAAGTACTAACTTCAAATCCCAATAAATGATAATCTTTTCAAAAATGAAATTTTCAATTTAATTATACAATTTCGAATAAGATCCAATATTTCCATACATGTACTAAGATCAATGATAAGAACCCAAAAGATCAAATTCCAACAATGGAAAATGTATATTTTTGTATTTTCAATATAAAAGAATTAAAATGAAAGGACTTAAGAACAACTTTATATAAATATTCTACTGCATGTAAACAAAGACAAACCAAGTATAATATCAAGAAGAAAACACCCAACCCAAAATATAAGGGCAACCAATGAAAAAGATGATGAGAAAGAAAAACTTCCCAAAACTTCAACCAAAGAAAGGTTTCCTATCACTCTGTTGGCACCTAACAATCATGACAGAGACCCAAGAAGACTCAGAAACTATCAAAACTCACGCAACAAACATCAAACTCAAAAATCAAGCAAACAAGGATGATGTACGCAACTGTTCATAAGAAAACCACGTATATACGCTTCCTATAGAATGAAAGCTCGCATATGTACGCGACTGTCAGGGAAAAAACCACATATATGTATTGAAACACTGCTAGGTTAAGGATAAGGCAAAGAAACACAAACTCAAAATGAACAGAGGCTGTCAAGCAATCAGATGACAAGAAACTCAATATAAATGAGAGAAATCAAAGGAAAAGAACACTCCAAACCCCGAAAATAAGGTTCCCTCCCTAGTATGGTCGCCAATTCTGTTACAAAGAAAATCACTCTATGGCATGGGGTAAACCACAAAAAATGGAAATGAATACAAAAATCAACTCTAATATAATGTATGATATATAAAAAAATATGCTAACAAGATGAGATAAATAGCCTACCTCGTCCATACGTTCGATGAATTCCATCGTTGAGCACTTGACTCAAAGAAGTACACCTGCAACTTGTCCTCAACAACCAAGATACGCAAGCATACAATGATAATATATATAGTTAGGACATTCAATAGCATAATCCATCAATATTCATAACAAATACGCCCATGGAATAACAATTTAAATATTTTCAAGACATTAATTGGACGAGAAAACAATATTTCTATTAAAATGTAATCAACATAAGTGTATGAATGACAAACTTCCATGTCAGCACGTTCGAAACCGAGAAACTAAGTCTCTTCCAACTGGGCCTCCACCACTTCAATCCTCCACCAAAGGCAAGCTCATATAAGAGAAAAAATGAGGTTCTCCATCAAATAGGGAAGAGCTTCGGTGCTAAACAATGTGTTCATACTTAAAAGGACAAAGGGATGCATACTCAATATGAAGTGAATAATTTCTCCAAAGTAGCTTTTCTCTCAAAGTTGAATTCTTCTCCTCTTTTACACATCATGGATAAGGCCCATTTATATCCTTCAAATGGAACTGAAGGGACAATTGAAAACATTTCCAGTATATGGAAGGTCAAGGATCATGGATCCCATGACGTGATATGGAAACCTGACACCATTTTTTAATTTTGGGCACAAATCCCAATGTATGTGGGTTGTAATGGTGAAACTTGCATATACGTATGCTGTATAGCTATTAGGGCATGTATATCTGGAAAAATCAATTTTGTATCTCTAAGAACTACAAAAAGGGACTTCAAGTCTGCATAGGGAAATGGAAAAGGCCTTCTGAGCATGTTTTCATAAGGTGCTATTGGAGAAAGTAGACACACTGGAAAATATAGCAGACTTGTTGACCAAGTCTGTGAGTGCTATGAAGTTCTCTTGGTGCAAAGAGGCAATGGGCATTGCTTCTCTGTATGTGAATAGAATTTCAAAGGTCTCACAGTTTCAACAAAGAAGACAACAAGTGGGATAATGTTGGGTTGTTACATTCTTTGTAGTGAAAGTCGAAGTGGATCGACTGGCAGTCAAAGTCGAAGGTCAAGGTGGTTCAACCGGGTAAATACGAAGTCGAGGTGGATCAAAAGAAAGTCAAAAGTCGAGGTTAGTTGACCAGGTAAACCCAAATTTGAAGGTTGAGTTGGTTCAACATGGTAAAGAAATTGACACAAAGTTTAATAGGTCAATCAAATAGAGGTCGACAAGTGGGCATGTGGCGATTGATTGAAGACAAAGTGAAGGATGACTGGTAGTTGACAGGTAATCTGACTTGGTATTTGATAGTAACAGGATCCTGAGATTCACGAGATTTGTAGCCACTAATTTGCATGGATATGTAACTATTTTTGGGCACCTTTGCTTTAGGGTTTTTCCTACTATAAATCCTATAAAGAAGGTGTGTTGTAAGGCTATGAAAGATGATTTTGATTTTCTTTAGATGATGAATGGCTAATCGTCAAGAATCTTTAATTTAGAGGTTGTTGGTCATGTAGGTGTAAGCCAAATTGGCTACAGGTTTCTTCTTATGTAACCAATATGGTATGGTGTCAATTTTGTCTTAGGTGTGGACCAAGGTTAGACATGTAACCTTCTATTCTGAATGAATAAGAAAACAAGGAGTA
Source organism: Picea glauca (assembly GCA_000966675.3). Lineage (NCBI taxonomy): Eukaryota > Viridiplantae > Streptophyta > Pinopsida > Pinales > Pinaceae > Picea > Picea glauca. The sequence continues at coordinate 357,724 of JZKD02S1683837.1, forward strand.
GAATGCTCAAGAAATGTTGGTTTCCCTGGTTTGGGTTTCTAGGCTAAAATCTTTGTGTATTGTGTGCTTACTGTGTCATTTTTCATTTACTTTCTTGATTAAGTATTTTTTCCTCTCTTCTACTAGGTTTAGCATGGAAGTGTGTCTCATTTCCTAACAAAAACAATATCCTAATTTGATGGATCTCGAGAGATATTTCCTCCCTAAAATCCTTGAGAGATATTTTCTCTCTAAAATCCTTGAGAGATGTTTTCTCCCTAAAATTTTTGAAGATCCCAATTTAGTGGATCTACTGAGTGATATCCTCCATGATGTTTAAGCCTCCAACTCCTATATAATGAGGGAATTCTAAGCTGAAAATGAGGAGAACTTGGGAATATCAAACTTATTATCTTCTGAGGAAGTAGTTCATAGCATCATACCTATAGTCTTATGGCATGAAGGGGGTGGAAAAAGGAGAGCTTGGAGGAATTGTTGCAACATTGTCTTCGAGGTTGTAATTATTCCATTTATTTCCACTTTTATTATATACCTTGGCTTATTTCTCTTAATGTCTAGTAACATTGTTCATTTAATGAATGTTTATCTTCATCTTGTTTAAGTATGACATTGATAAATATACTTTATTCTAATGATATATAGTAGAAAAAGAGGATTGTCTCATCTCTTGTAGGAGAGATACTTCCATAATCAGATATTGGAGATTAAGTTCAATAGTTGGATCAGTGAGGACAACCTATAGGAAAGAGGTAAGCCACCTACCTTTTCCTCTTTCTCTCTCTCTCTCTCTCTCTCCTATGATTTCATTAGTGAACATATAAATTAGTCTTAAGGGGAATTTAGTGTCCATTTTTTTCCTTCTATCTTGGATAAAAGGAAACCCAATCCAAGGGGGATTTCACATGTCCTGAGGGGGAATTCACCACAATAGAAAAATGATGACTCCACTGAGGAATAACTTTGATGTTTTCCTCGATTTCTATCCCTCTTGAACTTTTTTTCTTTCTTGAAATTTCTGGTTGTTTTCTTGTTATTTTAACTCTTCCTTCTCCCTCATATTCATTAGGAGATATGCAAAGTCAATAGCCTAATATTTGTTGAATTTGGGCAATTTTTTTTGTTTTTCAACCACTTTCAAGCTTCAATACTCCCCTATAGTGGCCCGTAGAGCATTGATCTCCTTATCAATGCTCCATGTCCATCCTTTGGGAGCATTGATCTCCTAATCAATGCCTCTTGTCAATCTTCTTGGGAGCATTCATCTCTTTTCAACACTCTGCCTGCTCTGTTTCAGGAGCATTGATCTCCTTCCTAGATCAATTTTAAGCTTATTTTTCCTCCCTTTTCTTATATTCTTGACTTAGAGATTTACCTCAGAGTCTTTTATGATTGGTCATGATTTTGTTTGACTGAAAGGTTTGTGTTTATCACTTTTTTGGCTTGTTTTGAATTATTGTCTCTTATCAAATTGTGAAAATTTCATAGTTTCCAAGGTTAACTTGAGCCTTTGGCATATTCTTTATTGTCAGCAGTTTGATATTCGTTATTTGCAAGTTTTCAAAATTCTTTCATTTCTATTCCAATAATTTCCAAGTGTTTCACATGCTGATTTTGGAGTGCTTTTCATTAATTTGGAGATTGTATAGGTTGTGTCAAGCCTTGTTATTGATTTTCTTGCTCTATTCTCTTGGGAAAACTTTTGATCCCTTGAGGGTATTCCTAAGCTCTTTGGACACTTTGTTGTTGAGTTTCTTGTTTGTTAGTCCTGAAATCTTTTTCCTTGTTGCAACTTTACATTGATTATTCATATTTTCTTTTGAGCTTTTCAAAAAGTGATTTCCCTCTCTTTTTACAAATTTGGGTTCTTATTTGAACTTGCGTTAGAAGCATTATGACATTTGGATTTTTTGAGTTCTTGCTTGAGTGCATGTTTTATTCAGATTTTTTTCTTCGTAATCCTTTGTCTCAACATTGAAATCATTCATTGAAAGTAAGAAAGCAAAAAACATTGAATTTGAAATCATTTTATTGCATTAAAAAAAAACAATAATTATTGCATTCTAGTTAGTGGGTGGAGCATTTTTGAGCCCGCATTTAAAAAAAACATTCCTCCTCATGGTAGGGGGGCGGGGGGTGGGTAGGAATCGTGTATCATACAGTTTCTTTGACTCATATACCAAACACCTTTTTCATTCAAAGAGTAGTTCATGTTTCTTGCATTGAATGTTACACTTGTTTCTTTGCTTGAAACCTCTAGCTCCTTTTCGCAGATAGGCTTCATTGAAACTAAATATTGCATTCCATTTATTTTTTATTTTGAAGTATTCTTGGAGTTAGAGTGATAACATCATACAGTTTCACTTTGATTTACCCTTTTGATTAACAAAAAACATAAAAGGAACAAGAGCATAATCTAATTAGACTTTTTCTTTTATAGAAAACCAACAAGTCTAGGATTTTAGAGCCTTGGTTGTAGGGTGGAGAGTAAATTATCCAAGGCCACTGAAACATGACTCTAGAACACTGAAGAGTGAAAAATTCCAAATCTCGTATAGGAATATCTGAGAACCCCCTCAAACACAGAGGCTAAACATGAGGTCACGTATAGAAGAGCAGTGGAGATTACCCCTTCAAAACTTGACCAATTGTATTTGAAAGCGCGTATATTGAGGTTTTTTCTTGAGTGTTATTGGCTCATTTGGTCTTGGTGCTTTATGAATATTGAATCTATTTGAGGTCCTCATGAGTATTACTGGTCCACGTTTCTTCATTCCTCTAGAAGAGCTTCGGAATTTATTATCCTACACATACATTCGGTCTCGACTATCGACTGTATCCCCCTGGAGGCTGACTATGAGTTGGTAACCCTAGTAACCTTTCCTATGTATCTACAAAACTGACTATGGGGGGTTTCCCATGATACCTGGGGAAGATGTGATATCACAATTTCAGTACCCTTGGAGGATGACCCTGCGAAGTGAGGGTTTCTTGCACCGAGAAGGGCTATTACATGGAGGTTAGGGTAACCATTTCTCATATCTTCATTAACAACCTCATCTCCCATCTCTGAAAGATACTTACTTCCTTTTTCCCCTGTTACAAGGGAGTTGTTTTCTTTCTCTTATCTTATAGGGACTTTGGTAGTTTGTTGTTATCGGACAAATTGGTAGGTGCGGACACTAACAGATATCCCTAGATCAACCTGGATCTATAACAAAATAGGACAGGACGTGACTCTTTCCCTAAGTTGTAGTCATTGAATCTACTAATAAGAAGGAATGAGTGACATACCTTTATATTGTTTCCTTAGGTCTCTGTTGTTTCTGCTTTGCTTTGGCGCTCTTGTGAAGTCAGGTCCAAGACAACACAAACCAACCAAAGTGAATATAGCAAAGCATATTCAATGTCAACCTATGCATATGATCAAGGAGTTATGCTATAAAATAAGAGTGATTTTATGGGAAAGGGACATGCCACTGTATTATATTAAATGAAAGTATAAGATACAACATGATCGCCTTGATGTTGCAAGCTTCCTTTCAGTGACCCTTGGTTCCAAAAAACACACTTACTCTGCACTTGCATGAAGAAGATCCAATACCTCTTGATAGACCAAATAGAGTCTTCAAGCTTCTATCCAAGCATGGTTCTTCACACAATTCTTTCACCAATTCTTCATTCAATCTTGCTTAATCTTTTCCATGAGAAAATTTTCAATATATAGGAGAAGGAGGGATGGTTACATGGATGAGGATGATCCCACAAAATCTGAGAAGTTAGTAGGATGCCAACCATGCGAATGCCAACTCATTTTCTAGAAGATCCCCTTCTAGAACCTTTGTGACCTCTTCTCCTTTCCAAGCTTAAAAAAAGGTTTGCACCCTATCTATGGAGTAGACTGCGAACAATTCACACACTAAGTGTGGGTGGCCTATGAGAATGAAGGATTCTTGCACCCTATAACATAGACAGCCTACAAACTCATCTTAAAAATGTGTTTTTGGAAGAAGACAACAGTCACTTTTCTCAGGGAAAAAATCCTTGTGGGAGCCTGAACACATCACTTGTAGATGTTGGACACACCTACCACACTTAGAGGGGGGGTGAATGAGTGTGGGGTTATTTTTCCCAAAACTTCCCTCTTGCACAAAAACTCATCAATTAGCATTCAACATTTATTCATTA
>JZKD02S1683837.1:368050-391785 GCA_000966675.3 Picea glauca
ATCAACCAATGACATCAATCAAACCAAACCATTTACATCAATGACATATGATCCAACAATCTCCCAAGTAATCAAACCATTGGCATCAATGACAAACCATTGGCGTCAATGACAAACCATTGGGATCAATGACAACATGATCCAACAGTAGAGACATCACCAGAGTGACCAAAATCATGTGTAACAGAATGCCCGCCAAAGCATGAGGTTGGAATATGTGACAACCGAAATACTTTGTAAACTATGTGTGTGTGTCAGAAACCAGAAGCGCACCTAATCGGAAACCTGTAAACAACCAAGCATCTATAGAATATAATACCAGTTCTGAGGTAGACATTCCCATGCTCATAACACAAATGAATGGAATCATAAACATAAGTCATGGCCACCAATCATACACTGTGGATCCATGCCATCAACATGCTACATAGACACTAGGAATACACTATGGATCTATGTGAGAAGACTTGAATTAAGACGACATAGCCACGTGACATACAAAGTGGATCTATGTGCCAAAACAAACCATACATACTCCATAGTAGCCTGGATAAAAACGATGAGACCCAAGGTCTTCAATCCTATCACCTGAAAGTATGAATCTAACCATGCAATTACATGTGTTGAAGTCGAACATGGTAGAAACCACTTGATTACCGGTCATTGATGAAAACCGTTAACAAGTGCGAGGGAAATCACCATTGATGTCAATGTCTCCCAAGGTACTGAAGTACAATCCAAATGAATGCGAATGAATGAGATGAAGTCGAGCACTCGATAGAATCTCTCGATCAGGAATCAATGATGTGAAACCCCTGTCAAAAGCAAAGAGACCTGCCATTAAGGCATGCAGGTTCTAAGGTACTAAATGATTTCTAAGTCTCATTTCCAGATAATGAGTTGGAGTTGATGGAATAAGACTCATCACAGGAGGGATTTAATGTATCCCCCATCAATGACATGAAATAAGTAACATATTTTGAGGATGAGACAAAGTACGAATATGAGTCGAAACAGACACAGGGAAGGTCGACATAGTAAGAATGGACAACTGTAGATGGTCGACTTAATAGAGGGCTCGTGTGAACTTCTCTTGAGCATATGATTGACACGACCAAGAACTTGGCAACACTGACTCAAACACGACCCAAGATATGACCTTGTAGCAAGTCTAATGAGAGACAAATGGATTTCCCAACCCAGATTCAAATGACGAATAGGGGGTGTCATGTTCAAGAGTGATGCTTACTGCCATTAATATGAATACGAAAACACATCTCTTTCCCAAAATTTCCTCCACCATCTCTAGCGAGTACCTCTTTATTTTTACGCAAGCTTGAGGAGGATAGCATATTCTTGTTGATGTAATCTCATCCTTCAGGTGAGTCCCTCGGAGTATATTTAATGAACCCTGGGAAGAAGTGGTTCGGTCCCATTATAGGTCTTTCGATGTTTGTTTAATGAGTCCAAGGATAGAAAACTCGGGAGTTTTTCATGTTTTGAGAGTCTGAAAAACACTTAAAGAGAACTCTCCCAGTTCCTTTTTCGTAAATAAGTCCGACGAGATCGAAAAAGTGATAAAATATCGCCCGTCGAACGTTTTCTTCAGTTATTTTAATGAGCGTGGAGAGAATAATATCACTCGATAATCTTTTCATTTTTATGGAGCGTGAAAAGAGCTTAAAGGATACTCCCTTAGGTTCATCATTTTCATGTTACCATAATGAGTATGAAAATACGATAAAAAGTATACTTGGTTACGTTCTCATATATTTTCAAGCTCGAGAATGAATGAAGACTAAGCTCTAGGTTTTTCTAAAAACCCTAAAAAGTAGTCATACATGCGAAAAAAAGAAAAAACACATGTACCCCTTCATTCGGACTTCAAAGTTGCTATATCTGCAAAAAACCATAGTCATAGGACTATTAGGGCATTAGGTTTTATAGAAAAAATAATACAAAAAATCAACAAAAAAGGTAAAAAGAGAATAAATATGGCTAAAAAGGGCTTTTACCATTTCATTATGATTTTGCCAAAAAATTGTCCAACATACCTCATTTTCCCCCGAATTTCTTTGCTTGATTGCGGGAGGCACAAGCGATCATTAGACAAACCATTTTAGCCAAGGAGGTAAGCTCTTGATCTTTCAACTTTTCCATGGTTTATTTTTAGTTTTTATTGGGCAAGTTTTAGGGTTTTAGGTCCATTTTAGGGTCACATCATGCGCTTGAGCATTCTCATAGGCAGGCCTTGCGAGACTTGTAAGAATCTAGGATTCTCGCACTATTCCAAAGGCTCACCTGCAAGGGCCGAAACATGGATTTTAAATTTAAATTTTTTTCAATAAAAATTATGCAAAAGTTTGAAACAATTTTCTGACTCTTCTCTCATGGATCTTGTGCAGGTGTTTGACCATCAAAATGCTGGAGTGGAGAGAAAGAGAACATGAAGAAGATGATTCTATTGCTGGGAATGACTCGGGTACAGTCGCTGCCCTCCGGGACTATGGGCTATTGAAATTCTTTCGAATTCCAGGCATGAGAGCCCAAATCATATTGTTGGAATACCTGGTCCACATGTGGGATGTGGACCAATAGTTATTTCACGTGGGAGTCCATACGCTGACCCTAGATATCGAGGATATCTATTTTCTAATGGGGTTATCATGGTGTGGATACCATGCTAGCTTGACTGGTGGCCAAGGCGGTGGACTCCCTATGAGTGAGTATTGTTGCCAGTATTCTGTTCCTGAGGAAAAAAGAAGCAAGGGTAAGGTTTCTATTTGGGGGGTCCAAGACTTTACCTTGCGAACCATCTTGTTCACTATTGCACGCATGGCCGGTAGCGCAGCTCCACACATGGATCTCTAGATCTACTTCCAATATGACATAGAGTGCATAGAGCCTTGGGTCTTCAGCTGGTCAGATGTAGTTCTCCGTAGTATGAAGAGGCAATTGATGAAGTGCAGAAGGGGAAAATTGAATAATTTTGGGTACAGATCACTTTTGGTGTCTTTCTTCCTCAAGAGGGTCCCACTACTGCGATTATAGGTTTATTGGGGTTTACTGGCCCCACAGGATCTGAGGATGCTAAGGTGGTGCAACCTCATGGATCGACATGTAGATGGGCCTATAATCAAGTACAATGATTCATTTTTTGACTGGTTAAGGCCCCAGATGTTGATGATTGACGGCTACACATATGCTAGTTTGGATTTCCAAGGGGATCCGGATTTGGCCCTACTTGAGGATGCTCAATGGGGTGATCTAGGTAAGAAGTACACATTTTGTTCTTTTTAAATGTTTTTGTAATTTTTATCATATGAAATGTTTGTGTGTTTATCCAAGAACTAATAAAAAAAACTCTTTTTGATGACACAGATGTGGGGCCATATCGACCTCCAGGAATGTCTCCTATTCAATGATGAGGAGAGGCAGCTCTAGTGGCGAGATGGGATGTTGAAGACTACGAGACAATGGAGCAGAACTTGGAGGGGTTGACTGCTAACATTCCGGATATGGCTATTGGGGATATCCCTAGATGTTACCAGCGCCATACTATGGGTGTGTCCGAGTTTATCAGTCGACTGCTTCATAGGGTAGCCTGAGAAGTTGTGTATTATCGTGAGCGTCATCTGTGTCGCTATTTTGTAGAAGCCATGGGATTTGTATTTTTGATATTTTGGTCCTTGGACATAAATGTTTTGTAAAAAAATTTGATCGTTACATACATAAGGCTTCTACTGGCTTATCTCATGTTTTGTTATACATGTAATGTGTGATTGGTTTATAAATGTCCCAAATGTCTGTCTAACACATAGTTAGCTAAAGAATCAATCAATGTATTTAGACATCTAGGAATGTGTTGATACTCAATATAATCAAAATAACGTTCCAAGAGGCGAATTTGTAAATATACCCGTATTAAAGTAGGACTTCGAATATCATAGACATTACTTAGCTATAGTACTACTAGCTACGAATCAAGTCATATAAACAGGTGGCGGATACCAAGAAAAATAACATCGATCAAAAATTCGACGACGGTGCTATATTCTGCAATATTATTGGTCACACAACCAAGGCACACACCTCACAGACTGATAAGTTCGTTTGTAGGTGCGTAAATTGCCCATGCAACAGAAGCAAGGTTATGATTACTATGGCTAGCACCATCGGCAAAGCCAATGTGTGGTAGTGAAGACTCCGACATCTGGAAACCAAGCACAATGTAACATAAGAGGTCGAGGGAAGAGACCAAATAACGAAAAAGCATACTAAAGTAACACACAAAAAGTATGATACAATAAAATACAAGCACTCATGCATAGGTGATCTTAGGCATAGTACTTCTTTAAGTACAACCCATTTATGGGTTCACTCAAAGGGATACCATTGTAGTCCACCAACTTGTTAGCTCCTTTCTCCAAAACTCGTCTGACGATATAAGGACCTCGCCACATAGCTTCAAATTTTCTAGCTCCTAGCGTATCCCGATCTTGTTCATAGAGTAGAACCAGATCGCCTTTGGAAAAAATGAGTGGCCTGACATGCTTGTCGTATTGGGCATTGACATGTTTCTTCTGGGATTCTATAACTAGGGTATCATCACGATGGGTTTCGTCTAATTGCATGAGATACAACATATGTTCTTCTTCGACAGAAGTGTTTGGGAGAAGTTTGATGGCTAGTTTTAGGGAGGGCATCTCACATTCAATCAGAAAGATGGATTCTAGACCATAAAGTAAATGGAATGGTGTAAACCTGGTAGAAAACTTAATGGATGTCCGATAAGCCCACAATGCTAAAAACAACATCGTGTGCCAACTTGTTTTGTGAATCCCTATCATTCGTCGAAGCATGGTAATGAGGACCTTGTTTATTACTTCAACTTGGTCGTTGGCTTGTGGGTAGTAGGGTGTTGAGTTTTCATGGAGAAGACCCAACTTTTCAGTGAGTTCAGACATCATGAAGTTTCTAAAGTGGCTACCGTGATTAGTAATGATAGCCCGAGGAACAACAAAATGAGCAATGATGTGATTAAATATGAACAATGTTGCAGTCCTTCCAGTATTGTCGAATGTTGGCATCGCCTTGGCCCATTTTGTAAAATAATCTACGGCTACAATAATGTATCCATGCCCCTTGGCCGAGTGAGGGTGTCATGTCATGAAATCTATACCCCATTTCGCAAAAGGACTAATGGAGACCACAGGGTGGAGAGGAGCAGGGTGTGATCATATTTTATTGTGGTAGGTTTGGCCCATGGCATTTTTGGGTAGTAAGTATACAGTGGTTGAATAAAGAAGGCCAAAAATACCCTGCACGTAAAGTCTTCTAGGAAGTAGAGTACCCAGAGATGTGACCACCACAAGCTCCAGAATTGCAGTCATTGAGGGATTTCCCGGCTTTGTCAAATGTGAGGCAGTGTCAAAAAATGGATTCAATCCCTCGATGATAAAGAGTATCACCGAGGATAATATACTAATGGGCTTGGTAGCATATTCGATGATGGTCAGTGCTAGATAAATTGGGCTAGAAAGTTTGGGTCTGGAGATATATGATGATATCTCCGTACGAAAGGTCATCGAGACTAATCAGGAAAAGGGATTCATCGGGTAATGAATCGGCTGCTACATTTTCTGTCTTAGAGCAGAGAAGGTCGCATATCAACTCGAAAAACACCAAGGATTCTTGGACTTAGAGCGTTCGAATTCTAAGTCAAAATCCTAGAGTATTATGATCCATTTGGAGGATTTTCCCCCTAGCAATTGGCGTGTAAGAATGTGTTGCATAGGGTTGCAGTTAGAAATTACCGTAGTCTTGCAAGAGAGGATATAGTGCCGGAAACATTGAACAGCTTGGAAGGATGCCAAGGCCAGTTTTTCAACATGTAAATACTTGGTTTCGGTAGTCGTGAGACTCCGACTCAAGTAATAAATGACATGAGAATCATCTTCCTGGACAAGAACCATAGCGATGGTATAGTCCGAGGCTGCAAGGTAAAGGAAATAATCCCAACTGTAATCAGGAGGGGAGAGTAGTGGGGTACATGTCAAAGATAGTTTCAAAGCTTCAAAAGCTTTGTTGGTAGTGGTATCCCATATGAACTCAGAACCTTTCTTGAGCAGTCACATAAATCCAAGAGTTAGCTCAGCATAGTTTGGGATGAAATGACGGAGAAAGTTTGCCTTCCCTTGCAAACTTTGTAACTGGTGAAGTGAGGAAGGAGGAGGAAGATTGAGAATCACCTCGACCTTCAAAGGATCTACCATGATCCCTTGACGTGAAACAATAAATCCTAGAAGTCGACCAGATTCTATGCAGAAAACACATTTGTGGGGATTCAAGTGTATATGGTAAAACTGACATCGAAGGAAAATGGCATGGAGGTGTATTGGATGATCTACATGATGCATGGAATGAGTGGGTAAGTCATCGATATATGGCTATACAATGTGCTTTATATCATGGAAGGTGTAAGACATAGCATGTTGAAAAGTTGCACCAACATTCTTTAAATTGAAAGGAAGTTTTTGATAGGCGAAAGTGCCCCAAGAACAAATAAAAGAGGTCATGTGTTGGTCCATGGGAATGATATTGATTTGATTATATCCGGAGAAACCATCCATCAGAGAGAAGATTTCACTTCCATCACAATCGTCGACGATCTGGTCAATGAAGGGGGTAGGAAAGTTATCTTTAGGACAAGATTTGTTAATGTCTTTATAATAAACGCACATGCAGATTGTGCCTTATTTCTTGTCGATCGGGACAAGATTGGAAACCCAGTCATTTAGAGCCACAGGGTAAATAAAGCCAACTTTGAGAAGTTTCTCAACTTCAAGCTTGATAGCAGCCACTTTACGTGGGTGGACTAGACGAAGTCATTGCCGGACGGGTTTAGCATTGGGGTATGTCTTAATCTCATGTATCACAATGTTGGGATCAATACCTGACATTTATTCATAGCTTCAGGTGAAGACATCACGAAATTCTTGGAAAAGATACTTGTAGGTGACAACTTCATCATGGGAACACGAAGCTCCGATATGCACATTTTCGACAATTCCAGGTTTTATGGATATGTCGAGGGGGATGGTGGGTGAGACATTACTTAAGTTCCCTTCATAGAACAGATCATGTGTAGACTTGGGAATGGTAGAAATGACAACAATGGTTGACGGGGTCGAGATTCATTGGTAACCCTCGATGGTGTGTTGTTCTAGGAAGAGGATGGAACGATGATGTCCATCGTCCCAAGGAGTGTCTTCTATGGAAATAACAAACATAATCATCTCGTCTGTGGGAAAAATGACACAGAAAGGATCTGGAGATAAATCACCAAGAGAGGGGGAAGTATGGTTTGCCCATTAAATGGCTTGATAAGCGGATTTGATCAGACTTAAAGGCATTTCATTTCCATAACAAAGATGATCGTCGGGGTTGGGTACCATACATGGGTCGTAATATGTAGGGGTTCCATGAAAAGAGGTGGATATCATGTTGATAAAGGTGACAAATGAATGTGGAACATCAGGTGATGGGATGGGGAAAGTACCCATTAACGAGGAATCTTTAAGAAGACCCACACCGATGTTCTTGTATCCATGGGGGGGGGGGGTTGCAATGAACGACACATTTCCAGTAGGTGCATTGGAGAGAAGAAGGTCAATTGGTCGACCGTAACTACTTTTCCTATATGTGGGAAATGCATGAAATGGAAAAGAGTTGACACAACTGCACGCATGGAATCAATCCATCTACAACCAAGTAGAAGGTTGTAATCGAGAGGAGCGTCAAAGACCTCCACTTCAACTTGGACCATTTTGCCTTCTAACGTAATAGGCAATGAAGGGAGGACATCGTAAGGATTAAAACTAGAGCCATTGAAGGCTTTGAGCATGTTGTGTAATTTAGTCAAAGGAGGAGAGACGATGGCTTTCCAGCAGGTAATAGACATGACACAAGTCGAGGCACCCTCATTAATAACCATTCTACAAATGTTTTTGTCAAAAACAATAACTTGTATTTGGAATGCGAGTTGAGGGGGAAACCTTGGAATGTGATCTTCAAAGTAAAAAATTATTAAATTCATATCCGTGGGGTCAATTCCACCAATAGATTTCAACAGTGCCTTTCGTTGTATAGGGAAACTTTGAAGGACTTCAAGGGCTAACATTGTGGATGGTGCTTGGGCCAGATCTTCGACAATACTGTAGTTTTGGGCAGCACGTGCATGGGGATTGAAAGCCGATTTTTTAGCAACACCCTTCAGAGGAGGGCGAAGAATTGTATCTAGGCTTGGTCATTCAAGATGAAGAGGACCATTGGTAGGTGGAGTCGTGGGAGATGGTTAGACTAATGAAGGAGGTAATTCATCAACCTTCTCTTTGGAGGAAGGATAATCTTTGGCTCGAGTGGTAAGTGTGATGTCATTCTTCTTTGAATCACCTATACACATTAAGACATAGGATGTATTGGAGGGGGAAGGTTGGTCATGAATGACCAATTGGGCCTATTGTTGAGAAGGGAAGGGTTGTGACAATACGGTCGGAGTGGGTGGTTTTATGGTCCCTTGAAGGAACTTGGTAACCTTGGCTCGTCGTGGACAATCCTTAGTGTAGTTATCATCACCATAGATAATACAAGGGTATTGGGGTTTGTTCTTATCCTTATCATCAACAGGTGGGGTTTTTTTTTTCTCAGTTTGTAGATTATTTTTATCCTCCTTGTTCTTACCCTTTCCTTTTTTGGATTTATTTTTGCTAGCAGGGGTAGATTGGATAGAGTTTACCTCAGAAGTCTTGCCAGTGGAAAGGGTAGGAGACAGAGCATTTTGAACATTAGAAGAAATGGATTTGGGTTTGCTGCTAGAGGTTTGGACAAAATGAGGTTGGGCATGGAAGGTGCCAATCACACCATCAACTACATGAGAAGCAGTAGGAGTGGTTGAAGTAGTAGAAGTAGAAGGACGAGGTGCATCAGGGAGTAAGTCGTAAAGAGTACCCATTTGTAAGTAAACGAGGTCTAGGTATTGGGCACGACTGATGGCTTGTTCTTCTGTGACAACTCCACCCATGGAAATGTCATGAGCGATGTCATTCATGAATGATTTCATGAACCATTCTACCAACAACTGATCGGGAAGTTCGAGTTTGATGAGACGTCATCTCCGTCGCCACTCATGAATGTGATCATAGATATGAGTGGCTTTGATTTGTTTGAAAGAACTCAAAATCTCGGTTTCCATTTCATAGCGAATCGGTAACTGGTAGTGGGTGAGGAAATCCATAGAGAGGGTGTTGAAGTCGATGAAGAAGCCTCGTGGTAATTCGATATACCACTTTGTGACGGAACCTGTGAGGGTTCACTGAAAAAGGCGTAAACGAATAGAGTCATCCATCAAGGAGTTGGATGAACACCAAAGGTGAAAAGTCATCACATGATTGTTTGGGTCCTCTCCCAGTTTGCCATCAAATTTAGGGATGTTGGATGGTAGTTTGGCCGGTATGGTGGGCCATTGAGGAGAGTGACAGATCAAATCTTTTAAAATCCTCGATAGATCTGGGAGGTCCAGAGTGGCTAAGAAAGGTAACTTTCTATTCACATGCGGGTACTAGTGACTTTGGGGAGGGAGTCCCATCGATAAACCAGTGGGACCATAAGAAGTCTGCATACAATGCGAAGATACAGGCAGATTCGGTGGTTGGTGTGGAGGCAAGTAATTCATAGGGTTGTACCCTTGAACAGGGCCGTGAGGTTGAGGGTTCAAGCCCCAAATAGGATTAGACATTCCTGGATATGGTTGGCCTATACTAGGGGGTATGATGGAGCTAGCATGAGGTTGTTGCCCCCTAGTTGAGTGAGGATTATGTTATATAAGATGACTCCAATACTGGGCCAAGGATGGAGGTATGTTTTTTCCATAAGGTGGGGTTGGTGGGGGTTTCCCTCCAATAGGGGGTTGCATCTCGATTGGGATTTGTCCTACAAAAGGGGGTTGGGTTTGGCCTCCTTGGTGAAATTTTCCACCAATAGGAATCTGGTAATTAGGTGTGAAAGACGGGATGGTGCCACTAGGATCGGTGCCTCCGATAGAGGATGGAAGAGGTCCTCTGGAAGGGGGTTGAGGAAGTGTCGAAATAAAACTAGGAATGAGATGGTGACCAGAATAAGTGGAAACGCCAGGAGTCCCAGATGATATTTGTGTAGGAGCGGGAATAGAAGCATTCAATGCATGATATCCAGGTGGAAGGGTTGGGGTGAATCAGAGAGAAAGCGGTGTACCAATGGGGGCTTGGATAGCCATTGTAATCTCATTGTGAGGATTCATAGTATCTGGGACCATTGTGTAATGGACCGTTTGTAGAGGGAGAGTCAAGATGTGGTCAGCTGGCGAAGTGTCTGTACCAGGAAAATAATATGCAGTAGTAAAAGGTACTGCATCTGGATTAGATGTTTTGGGAAACTCAAGTGCGATAGTGATATCAACGCCTGCTCCTGAGCCAAAGAGATCCCATCTAAAAATGCCAATAGTCCAAAAAGGATCTTGAACCTCAGGTCCTATGAAAGGTCTGGTTGGTGATCCAGAAGTCTGAACAACAAGATCTCTAGAAGAATTCACTCGAACAATATGTCTCTCAGAGTCGGTAGGAAGTCAGAAGTCCTCTTGAGAATTGGTAATTCAAAACTATTCTAAAGAGTTAGTTCTTTCCACTTGTGGAGTGGCGATGTCTTAGACTTCACTCTGTTGAGGAGATCCCTGCAGTGAGTTGGTAGGCAAGGGTTGAGAACCTTCTAGATCTTCTAGGGATAGGCCTTGCATTCTATGTGAACGACATGGAGGGTCAATTGTGATCGAGTTAGAATCTTATGAAAGAACTTCTATGGCCAACTTGGGTAAAAAAACAACATACACTAGTAAAATCTAGGAAACAAAACCAAGCAAACAAGACCTTCCAATTTCGAAGTCACTAGTTGGTGATGAAATCCAACATCGTGACGACAAGACAAGAAGGGGTTGGGATAGGGTGGAAAAGTTACGTTGACGACCTTCTTAATGAACTTACACCCTGGTGCAAGCTCCCACACACAATCGTGGGTATACCCTCCAAGGAGCCTAAGTGAGTCTGGCCAATGTCGATTCCAGGTACCGTGAAGACTTACCCCTTCACAGTCAGCTTGTGTAAGACCCTAAGCAGATAGGCTACTAAGGTTACCACCACCAACCATAATGCCTGGGGGAACAGTCGACAGTCCGATCCATATGCAAGGGCAAGGTATCTAGCCCAAAATCACCTTGAGAGGATTCCACTCATCATTGTGGGTATACCTTCAATTGACCCCCATAATATGTGTAATCTCTACACCGATATCAACAAAGCAGGGCAAGTAACTCTGTCAATCTCAATGCGACCTTGGGTTTGACCCTTGTGTGAGAAGGGCTTCCCAGGACAAAATGTTGCAAATAGAATTTGACACTCCTTATCACAAGATACTATTGTGTGCTTTGTGCTTTGGAGAGTGTGTCTCACTGCTTATTCCAAATCTCTAGCATAGCTAATGTTGGTGTAAAAGAGTCCTAGAAAAAGTTACTAGTTGAATTTTAAAATTGCGCAATATTATTAAAGGCTCTTGTTACTCAAAAGGACACGAAAATGAACCCGATGTTGTGTGAGACTTTGACCCAACAATGCATAAATAGGAATGAATGAGACAAATTCTTGTTCGATGAATCCTATTTACAGGAGGGAGAGAGGAGTTTTCTGGAGCAATGTGAACTATAATGTATGATCTTCTCTGAAACGTAATATCAAACAACCATGAACAATGAAAATTCCCTATTCATTATTTTTCAGTACTTGAATGCCAATATTTTTGAATAAAAATTTTCTTAAAAAAGAAAATGTCTTTAATTTTTGTTAGAAACCAAACAATAGGGGTGGAACTAAGAAAAAACAAGCAACCAACAAAAAAGAAATATACAACAAACACCCAAACCAATCTTTCAATGAAGACAAAAATAACAAACTGACAAGACCCATCTCTTCAAATGAATATGGATAACAATTTTGCAAGTAATAGGAAATTGAAAAGAACAATTGATCTCAACTTTTAAACCAATCAAAGGCTCCCAACCAAACAAGCACTCGGATTTCAAAACTGGAGATTATACCCTTGTTGCGAAAAGGTCAAGAGGTAAAAATTGAGAAAACATGATCAAGAAGAGCTTAATCATTCATGATATTTGAAGTCAAGAAACATTCAATCACTGGCCAAAGAAGTTCTTCCTAGACACACAAACAAATCTGGGCATCTGAGGACACAAAAGACTTAATCCAAAATTTTTGCAAGTGGGTTCGCAGGCTGGCAGTGTGGTACAGTGTGAGAATCAAGGATTATCGCAGGGTAGACACAGGTAGAATGTGAGAAGTTTTCACTGAACTTAACAACAGGGTGTGAACTTTAGTGGTTCTCATAGGCTACAAAAGGGTGTAGTGCGAGAAGGTCTGTAATCAAGAAAATTTTGGAAAAAAGACAAAACTTCTAAGGGAACTTCTAGATATCGGGAGTCTGTAAGGTTCTCCTCAAGATTTAGATATTGATGGGAATGAAAAATGGTAGGTCAAGAGAAAATGGCCAAGAAAAAACCACCAAAAATGGGTTGTATCCCCAGTGGAGTCACCAATTTTGTTATAGGACAAATCCATAGGTGTGGACATTAACAGATCTCCCTAGATCCACCTAGATCTAGAACAAAACAAGATAGGACATGACTCTTTCCCTAAGTTGTAGTCATTGAATCTACTATTAAGAAGGAATGCACGACATACCTTTATATCGCTTCCTTAGGTCTCTGTTGTTCTTGCTTCCCTCTAGCTCTCTTGTGAAGTTAGGTCCAAGACAACACAAACCAACCAAAGTGAAGATAGCAAAGTATATTCAATGTCAACCTATGCATATGATCAAGGAGTTATGCTATAAAATAAGAGTGATTTTATGGGAAAGGGACATGCCACTGTATTATATTAAATGAAAGTAGAAGATACAACCTTATCGCCTTGATGTTGCAAGCTTCCTTTCATTGACCCTTGGTTCCAACACACACACTTGCTCTGCACTTGCATGAAGACGATCCAATACCTCTTGATAGACCAAATAGAGTCTTCAAGCTTCTGTCCAAGTAGGGTTCTTCACACAATTCTTTCACCAATTCTTCATTCAATCTTGCTTAACCTTTTCCATGAGAAACCTTTCAATATATAGGAGAAGGAGGGATGGTTACATGGATGAGGATGATCCCACCAAATCTGAGAAGTCAGTAGGATTCCAACCATGTGAATGCCAACTCATTTTCTAGAAGATCCCCTTCTAGAACCTTCATGACCTCTTCTCCTTTTCAAGATTAAAAACAGGTTTTCACCCTATCTATGGAGCAGACTGTGAACAGTTTTCACCCTAAGTGTGGGTGGCCTGCGAGAATGAAGGATTCTCGCACCCTGTAACATAGGTAGCCTGCGAACTCATCTTAAAAATGTGTTTTTGGAAGAAGATAACAATCACTTTTCTCAGGCAAAAAGTCCTTGTGGGATCCTGAACACATCACTTGTAGAGACATCACTAGAGTGACCAAAATTATATGTAACATGTGTGTTATTTGATTTAGCAACCTTAGGTTGAGTCTGTGTCTTTGGAAAAATTTCATGGGACTACCAACCAAGGAACCCCTTTTCATGAGGAACCTTTTGTTTTTCCTTATTTTGGAAACGTTGGTCCTCCCTATATTGCTACATCGAATCTTCCTGGATTCACCATAGGGTTACCGGTATGGTTGTTTTCCACTCCGGTGATCCAAAATGCTTCTATTTCTTTGAATGCAATCCCTCCACCCCAAGAACATCAACCTCATGTTGACCCTTTTCCTTCTTCACCTGTTGTGTCTTCTTCCCTTTCTTCTTCTTCAACTCGTGAAAGTATTTATGATAGTAACCAAGCAGCTCAGAAGAAGAAGAAAAGGAAGAAAATGAAGAAGAAAAATAAGCAAGGAGGAAAACAACCAACGATTGTTCATCATGCTGGGAATGTTGATGATGTTGGAAAACCTACCAACATAGGTCGCAAGCCCAAATTTCCTTGCAGGATTTATAAGGTGACCACCTTTTTGAGAATTTCCCTAGTCTTCCCAAGGTCTTAGAAGTGTGGTCTATAGGTTCCCAACAACCCATTTCACCAGCCTTTGAATATCATACTGATGAAAACCTATCAACCAAAGATCATTGGGGTGGGGGAAAAAAGAATAAGGTCAAGATTATTTGTTTGCTATGCAAGGAAATGCACCACACTTACCTTTTCCCTTGTATGGATGAAGCTTTGCAATTGTTAGAATACATTTCTATTTCCCAGAAAAAACCTCCAGTTTCTTCCCATTAACCTTATCCCAACCAACCATTGGTGGATGAAGTGGTTATTCTGATTCCATCCTTGGTTGATCCCACTCTCCCCTTGGGGAGAAAAGTTAATAAATTTCTCAATACGATTCAATCCTCGATCAATCTGACTCTTCCCTTGGAGAGAGAACTAGTGGATACCACTCAGGTCCTTCTTGTCACTTCATATTCCTCTAGACAAGGGGGCATTTCACCCATTTCAACAGAACCCCCTCCAAATACTAAGGTCATTTCATTTGATTGGAGTATTTTGATGAAGCCTCGCCTTCCTTTCTACTTGCCTTTCCAAATTATCATATATATTTGCGATAAGATCATGGTACATATCACTATTGTTGATGAAGGCACTTCTGTTAGCATTCTGTCCTCAATTGCATGGAAAGATATAGGTTCTCCTTAGCTTGTATCGGTGATCCATCATTTGTGGGATTTTAATAGAATATCTAGTGAACCTTCCTCAACTGCCAATCACCTTAGGAGGGAAAATTGTATGTATTGATGTTATGATAGTCTGTTATGACCCAAGGGGGGAATACATATGACTAAATGTATATGATATGACCCCAAGGGGGGGCATATATGGGCATAAATGTACATGTAATGTGTAAATACATATGTAATAGGTTCGACCTAGTGATAAAGGGGCCTCATGTGCAAGTTTGAATAGCTATGTATAAGAGATCATGTATTCATTATTGAGATGTGAATTATGAAGTATGAAAGGTATTTGGTTATTTTGAGGAGGTTCCCCTATTATTTAAGGAGTTATTTTGTAACTTATATATCTTGGACTTGTGCTCCACATTGACATTCTGTACATGGTGTGTACTTTTGTTATTTTTTTATATTTTGAGCATTTTGGATCAATGAGCTCAAGGTCTTGGGGTTTCGATCCTACATATGTGACACATTGGAATTTTAGTTATAAATTGTTTTCTACGGTGTTTTAGAAGGAAACTATTGGAGGATATTTATCAGATGGATCAAGGTACGTTGGGTTCAAATTTCAGCTCATGAGGCCTTACAATTTTGGAGATATATCCTGTGTAAGATAGGGTTCTGGAATCATCCTGAATTTAGTCATTGTGAAATTTTCGCTATAATATTTTTTGTGTAAAATTTCAGACCCTAAAATCCAAAGGATATTCATATA
Source organism: Picea glauca (assembly GCA_000966675.3). Classification (NCBI taxonomy): domain Eukaryota; kingdom Viridiplantae; phylum Streptophyta; class Pinopsida; order Pinales; family Pinaceae; genus Picea; species Picea glauca. Next base: position 383,654 of record JZKD02S1683837.1, read on the forward strand.
AATTATCAATCTATCTGTGATAAAAATTTCAGCTTCTGGGTCATCCCAATTTTTTATATACACCCTACGTAATATAGGGTAGATGACTAGTCCTATCGACTAGTCACAAATAGTTGTTCTGGGTAAAACAACCATAACTTATTCATAAAGAATAAAAATTGAGCGAGACCTATTGAATTTAATAGTGGACATTCCATAGTATTTATGGTACAATTTTCAGAATTATATATCAATTTTTATGCATGGGGAACGCTGTACAAGTTCTCTCTACCGAAAAGTCCAAAAATCAGCAAGGTGTGGGGAAGTTATCGTAACTTCCAATTGGCACATCCAATTTTGGTCAGACCTGTGGAATTGCAGAGAAGAAATTTCATAGTAATACAGGTCTCAATTTCAGACTGAGAAGGGATGAAATTTCAGAGATACATCATAAGTAAGTTCGGTCAGGAGGACAGATCCCAAATCAGGGTTTCAAAGGTATGTTCACTTAAAACTATCATAACTTTTGACTGGAATGTCTGATTGAGCTGATTCAAAATCCATTGGAAATATAACACATAGAAGAGAAAATTGGAACAATTATTACAACTATTTGAGATCTTTATCCTTAATATATTGGGGTTTTTATTTTAGGGTTGGGATTAGACCTCAATTAAGAATCAATGGAGATACCTAAAGTTATAGGAGATGAAGATAAAGATGAAATCAGTCGTATGGAATAGTTGAGGTTGGTAAAAGAATATAATATGAATCCTATGAAGGTAAGAGATTATTTTCTTGATTAATCTTGGAAGTGGTGGATGTGGTTTGATCAAAATACTAGATGGCACTACACATGGGAAGAATTTTTAAAAATCTTCCCAGATAAATGGATTAGGTATACAAAAATGGAGGAAATGTATAGAATTCAAGATGAATTAAAAGAAGAAAAGGAAGAGATTAAGAAGAAGGGTGAGGATATATCTAAGATAAAATCCCTTAATGAATCACTCATTAAGGAGGTTAATAACCTAAAGCAAGAAAATACTAGCAAAGGCAAATGGGAAAAAGATGAATCAAGAGAAGATTTCAAAAATAAAGATGAAGAGATATGTAGATTATGAAGCCATAATAACAAAACTATTGGAGGAGGTTAAGATATTGAAAGAAGAAGAAAAGAATTGTCAAAATAAAGAAGAATGAAGAATCTTGGATGAAGAATCTACCAAAATACTGCAAGAGGAAATTTGCAAGAAGGTTGATGAATCCTTAAATAAAGATGAGGTAAAGTTAGAAATGCAAGCTAGAATTGAAGATGGACGTTAAAATGTTTTAGATGGGATCACATTACAACTTCAAAAGGAGAAAGAAGACAAGATTAAATAATGTCAAAAAAAGACACTTGAATAAGTTGAACTCCATCTAGAGGATGTACATGCCAAATATGATGGTATTATCTCAAAAGCTAGAGTAATCAAAGACCAAGAAAAGATGAACAAGGATTCCATTGTCGCTGAAAAGAAGATATATGAAATGCATGTGCAGAGTGAAGTAAGACCATCAAATGTGAAACCATATCAACACCCTCATTACCAAGAACCATTTCAAGGAAGACAAGAAGGACAATATCAAGATTATGAAGGAAGAAGATGGAAAAATTGTCAATATTCATGGACCAACAATGACTACAAACTGGAGAAGCTTCAACAAAAATAATGGAATCAAAGGAAAGAAAGTATTCAACAACTAGACACCAAGTATTAAGACCGAAAATAATTTATTTTGGATGGATAGATCATCAACAATGGAATGAAGAATGGAGGAACATAAAAAAATCATATTATTTGGTTTCATCAAATGTGAAGCTTTTAAATGAAAAGATTTGAAGACAAAACGTTTTTAAGGAGGGTACTTTGTTATGACCCAAGGGGGGCATATATATGGCTAAATGTATATGACATGACTCAAATGTGGGGAATATATGGGCCTAAATGTACATGTAATGTGTAAATACATATGTAATAGGGTCGACCTAGTGATAAAGGGGCCGATCATGTGCAAGTGTGAATAGCTATATATAAGATATCATGTATTCATTATTGAGATGTGAATTGTGAAGTATGAAAGGTATTTGGTTATTTGGAGGGGGTTCCCATATTCTTTAAGGAGTTATTGTGTAACTTATCTATCTTGGAGTTGTGCTCCATGTTGACATTCTGTACATGGTGTGTAATTCTGTTATTTTTTGATATTTTGAGCATTTTTTATCATAGCATAGTCCACGACCCCTTGGAATTTAATTTTCTCCTTGTGTGAGACTATGTTTATTCTATGAAATCTTTCGCATCCAAACTCTTTCGAGTGATGCATTTCCCTCATAATGGAAACATTGTGACCTTTGATGAACTTTTGTTCGTAGGTCCTGATATGACTACCAAACATCTGACTCCCATGAATGTTCCTTATACACAAGCAGTATCCCACCCACCATAGGTTAATTATGTGGCATTATGTCCCATGCGTTCAAATCTGAATAAGAAGGATCCTCCCTCTATATGCTCACCTTCTTTGGACTTAGATTCAGTAGTTGACATGGTGAACAACTCAATAGAGGATTTGGATCTTGATCTTCCCCTCGTTACCCCTACTAAGTCCATTGACATGTATTCCTTCCATACTTTTTTTCTTCTATATGATGAAGACCTCTTGGAAGCCATGGTTAAGGGTTTCGAGAAAAGTTCCCATTTCTATGTCAAGCTTGTTAAAAAATGAAATAAAGGATTACGATCATAGTTATTTTCCTGTGTCAAGCTCATTAAAAAATGAAATAGAATGTCTCAAAAAAAGTTCTCATTTCTATGTCAAGCTCGTTAAAAAATGAAACAAAGGATTTTGAGCAAAGTTCCCATTTCTTTGTCAATCTCTTAAAAAAATGAAACAGATAACCATGAGCATAGTTCATTTTCTATGTCAATATCATTAGAAAAGGAAACAGACCTCCCTCCAATTGAGTTGAGTCTTCCACTAGATTTAGTACTTGAATCTTCCTTTCATCCACCTATGTCAGTTGATCATCTTTCTTCCTCCCTATCTGGTGAACCTATTCCTATTAGTAGCCAGGAGTCATTTCAAGTGCAGAAGAAGAGTCAGAGGGTGAAACAAAGATTGTGGGGCATGTCTCCAGCCTTTGGGCATCATGATGGAGTTAAGCCACCAGATTCTGAAGGTTATGCTGGGGGAAAAGTACCAACCTTTGGAAATCATCTTGGGAAGAAACCCACTAATGGGTATCATTCCAAGAATGATTTCATTCTTTGTTTCAAGCTCATGTAAAAATGAACCAACCTTGAGCACAATTATGTTTATGTGTCAAGCTTGTTAAAAAATGAAACAAATGATCCCTTGACATGTATTCCTTCTAGAGAATTTTTCTTCCATCAGATGAATACATCTTGCAATCCATGATCAAGAACCTAAGCATAGTTTATTTTCTAGTTTCAATCTCACAAAAAAATGAAACCCACATCGATCTTAGTCTTTGTTCTTTCTTGTGATCATAGATACATGAGAATAGGTTAATGAGATCAATATTTTTTTCTTTCTTGTGATCGTAAATACATGAGAATAGGTTATCGAGTATAGTTTTATCACTTTTTTGGATTCATGAAAATCTATATGAACAAGGAACTCTTTGGAGTCTCCTTTTAGCTATTTTCAGACTCTCTAAACATGAAAATATTGCTAAGTGATCTTGTTCCCTTTCACACTCATTACAAGGATTCAAAAGGATGTCTATTCGATGTAATTTTAACCCATTTTCATAATGGATGGAATAACTACAAAAAATGTATATTTTAGTCAATCATGACTAGACGAGTTCTCCCTTCTATTGTTTTACACTTTTTCGGACTTGGCAGACTAAATTTACAACAAAGAACACCCTTGGAGTCATCTTTAAGATATATTCATACTATCAAAAAATGAAAATACCACTGATATTTCCTTCTTTGGGATCATAAATGTATGCATTGAAGGACCCATATAAGACCAAACCCATCCTTCTTTAGGTTTATTAAACATATGATGAGGGACTCATCGAAGATGAGCTATACCAAGCATATTTTATCCTTCTAAATATCGTTAAAAAAAAATAGGTACTCGCTCTTCATGGTGGGGAAAAAATTAAGGGAATTGTGTCAAGTTCTAGAAAGAATTATGACAGTTGTGTGTTGTCTCCCTTGAACATAACACCTATTTGTGTCTCATTTTACATTTGGTTAATATGCTTGTATCTAAGTCATACCAATCCTATGAGTCCTAATACTCCTTCAGCTCATCTGAAGAGTGCCCCGGTGATCATCGGACTATGTTTTGGTCTATCTCTCAGTCAAGTCAATGCTGCCAAGTCATTTGACATGCCTCACAATGTTCAAGGGATGTTTTACTTCAAATCAACTACTCTACAGTATCATCAGCTTTCATCCTCATTCTATTCCATACTCATTTAACCTATCATCTTACATCACTTTCCTGTGTCAGTTTCATGTCAGTGATGGGGAAATATCATGTCCCTCCTTCGATGAGTTTGTTCCTGTTGAATTCAACACATTATCTAGGAATTATACTTACAAACTAGTTAGGACCTTGGGACCTGCATGCCTCAATGGAATGCCTCCTTGCTTTCAACAATAGGTTTACATCATTGACCTTTGATCGAATGATTCCACAAATGTTCAACTTCGTATCATTTTTTCACATTCGCTAGAATGTACTAGGGTACCTCAGGAGTCATTGTCATCATTGGTGGTTTCCATTTCACTTGTTAAAGGTATACATCAATTATTGGTAATAAAGTGGTTTCTACCATGTTCGACATCGGGACATCTATTCACATTGATATATTTATACCATTTTGGGATTGAAACGAAGACCCTAGGAACTCCTCAAGAACCCAGGTTGCAATGGAAACTATTTGAGTACTTAGAAGATTCCAATATGGTGATCATGTTAGTGATATTATCAGTATATATGCTATCACACAGATCCACTTTGTATTGGTCCATGGATATGTTTTTTCATGTTGTATCTCCATTGTGTATTATTTTGTGGCTACGACCTAATTGAGTCATGGAGATATGGATCCACATTGTCTTTTTGGTGGCCATATAATTAATCATTTCTTTCATGGATCCACAATGTATTAGTCAGTGGCCATGATTTGAGTCAAGTCTATTCTAAGCATGAGTATTCCTACCTCAGGGATGATAACCATAAAATGTTTGATGTTTTCTTGCATCTTCTGCTTTGCTCTCCTATTCCAACACCCTCACATACATGTTTTTGTAAAGTATGTTAACCATCAATTTTTCTTCTCACCTCATACTTTGAAAGATACCAGATATAATAAATATGCAGAACATAAATAAAATGCTAGAAATGGCAGAATAACAGTAATATAACAAACATAATCTCCACAATAACACAAAAATAATATGAGAACAACAACTGAAATAGCACTTTGATTCAGAAAGCAATGTTCACAGGCCTCTTCGAGGGGGCAACCTTCAACCGAGTAGTGCTCTGTTACAATAATCTCCAAGCTAGGGTTTTCATACCCTCGACCCTTATTTATACTAAATATGTTTATTAAGAAAAGCATCTAGAGGAAGATCCTTCTAGAAGCAGAAGCTTCTATTAGGTCTTCTTACATCTACCTTATTCTATTTTATTGAAAGGCCTTATTAATATTGACCTTTATTACATCCGAATACATTGAACTACCTATGTGCAGGTTAGGACCTTAACATGTTTGCCTCCTTAAAAACAGCCTTGTCCTCAAGGCTTGAGATATGGAAACTGCTATAGAATGGTAGTTGGTTCCCAAGTGGCATCTGTTGGAGTCATATATTTCCATTGTACTACCACTTTCTTGATGGTTCTATGACGCAGGCGACGCTCACGCTAGTCCAAAACTGCTTCTGGCTGTAGCCAAATGGATCCTTCTTCAGCTAACTCTAGAAGGTTGGTTTGAATTTGGCACCTGGTTCCAATCACCTTCTTCAAGCATGAAACTTGAAAAACAGGATGTAGCTTCGACTGATTGGGTAGAGCTAATTAATATGCAACTTGTCCCACACGCTTGAGAACTATGTAAGGACCATAAAATTTGGGTGCTAGCTTCTGACAATGCTCAACCTTGAGGGAAGTTTGCTTATATGGTTGCAATCGTAAAACAACTGATCCCCTTTTACAAATGGACATTCAGAGTGACCTTGATATGCTTGCTGCTTCATGCGATTCTATGCCATGATCAAGTTCTCTTTAAGGATACAAAGAATATCCTCTCAGACTGTAAGTGTGTGGTAAACTGCGTAGACCTTCGAGGTACCTGGTAATTATGAGAGAACTGAAGGTGTATTTTGTCCATATACCACTTCAAAAGGAGTCACGCGATTGGTTGTATGGTATGTAGTGTTGTACCACCATTCAGCTAGGGGTAACCATTGAGCCCACTGGTGTTGTTTTTCAGAGGCAAAGCACCTCAGATATGTTTCCAAACACTTGTTGACAACTTCCATTTGACCATCTGTCTGGGGATGATAAGCTGAGCTAAGCTGCAATTGTGTGCCTTGCATCTTAAACAGGTCTTGCCAAAAATTGCTTGTGAAAGTTGGGTCACGATAAAAAGCAATAGAGTGCAGCATGCCATGAAGCTTGAAGACCTGGTCCATGAAAATTTGAGCCACCGTGGATGCAGTGAATGGGTGGTGAAGAGTGCAAAAATGAGCATACTTGGAAAGGCGGTCCACCACCACCACCATTATGATTGATTTATTCCCCTATTTGGGTAAGCCTGTAATAAAGTCCATAGAGATATCCTTCCAAATAGCAGGGGGAATCGAAAGCGATTGGAGGGTGCCCGAAGATTTGACTGTTTCTCCCTTGTTGCGTTGACACACCTCACATTCAGTGACAAACTTACGGATGATCTATTTCATACCATCCCAGAAAAAAGAACATTTGACCCTGTCATATGTTTTGGTGAACCCTGAGTGCCCCGCTGTGGGTGTAGCATGAAGATCAGAAAGTACCGTGGATTTGAGCTTGGATTGTTTACGTAAATACAAGTATCCTTTGTATCAAAGCTCATCCTAGAGCCAGGAGTACCCTGGGGGAGCCAGAGCCTTGTTCTGCAATTGCTGGATCAGATGCAAACTTTTGGGATCTTGAAGCCATTCCTAGCACACAGCTTGGAGCCAATCGAGTATAATGAAGGAAAGAGAAAAAAGGGATCCTTCGTCTTCATATTTTCGAGACAATGCATCTGCCACGACATTGTCTTTTCCCTTCTTGTAAATGATCTCATAATCATATCCAAAGAGCTTAGTCACCCATTTTTGTTGCTCTTGGGAGGAAATGCGTTGTTATAGAAAGTACTTGAGGCTTTGATGGCCAGTCTTAATTTGGAAGTGTTTCCCCAAGAGATAAGGATGCCACATCTCAATGGCATGTAGAATCGCCAACATTTCCTTTTCATAAATGGGTTTGCCCAGATTCCTTTCAGACAGTTGCTTGTTGGTGAAGGCCAAAGGTCAACCCTCTTACATAAGGATAACACCAATTCCTTTCCCTGAGGCATCACATTCCAACACAAAGGTATTTGTGAAATCGAGAAGGACCAGAACCGGAGTGGTTCACATGGCCATCTTCAAGGTTTGAAAATCTTGAGTAGCTACTGGAGTCTAAGTGAAAGAGTTATTTCTTAGGAGAGTTGTGAGAGATGCTGCAATCTTTCCATAGTTCTTAACAAACTTGCGATAATACCCTGTTAGGCCCAAAAATCCATGGAATCTTTTGAGAGTCTTTGGATGCATCCAATCTTACATAGCTTCAATCTTTTTCGGGTCCACCCTGACGCCATCCTTTCCCACCAGATTGTTGGAAGATTGGTTGTTGTCATTGATGTCAACCCTAGTCATGGGTTTTGGACCACAAGATTGATGAAGTTATTTGGACATGAAGGAAAATGCACATGAATATACAATACCCATGGATGGATAGTATACATCATGTTGTTTCCGGTGGTATGTGGCACGTCACGTGGATCCTCATGGTTGAGGAGAAATGAATTTTTGAAGATGACAAAGTGAATT
>JZKD02S1683837.1:400222-426555 GCA_000966675.3 Picea glauca
TCTTACATCCGCCTTATTCTATTTTATTGAAAGGCCTTATTAATATTGACCTTTATTACATCCGAATACATTGAACTACCTATGTGTGGGTTAGGACCTTAACATACTTTAGGGGGAATCTGTTACACACTTATTTGTCACACTAAAGTGAAGGATTATTTTTCATGATACCTAGACATGTTGGGGGATAAGTTTATCATATTAATGTAAAAATACTATGTGCACATGTATTATTTGTTTTTATTGAAAAAAGGAAATTAATTTAGTGTGAGATTCCACCTCACATCTAGTTTCCTAATATCAAGGAGATGTTGAGAGTATCATGGATGGTTGAGAGGTTTTCTCAAACCAATATCCTAATTTGATGGATATTGGGTGATATTTCCTCCCTAAAATCCTTGAGATATATTTTCTGCCTAGAATCCTCGAGAGATATTGTATCCCTAAAATTCTTGAAGATCCCAATTTAGTGGATCTAGTGAGTGATCGTCTCCATGGTGGTTAAGCCTCCAAAATATATATACTGAGGGAATTATAAGGTGAAAAGGAGGGGAACTTGGTAATATCAAAACTCTGATCTTGTGAGGAAGTAGTTCATAGCATCATATTTATAGTCTTGTGGCATGAAGGGTCTGGAAAAAGGAGAGCTTGGAGGAATTGTTGCAGCATCATCATTGAGGTTGTAAATATTCCATTTAATTTGACTTTTAATATATAACTTGACCTATTTCTCTTAATGTCTACATTGTTCATTCCATGAATGTTTATCTTGTATTTTTTAAGTCCAACATATATAAATATACTTTCATATAATGATATATAGTGGAAGAAGAGGATTGTCTCATCTCTTGCAGGAGGGCTACTTCTATACTTGGATCTTGGATATCAAGTTCAATAGTTGGAGCAACGAGGAAAACCTATATGAAATATCTAAGATACCTATCTTTTCCTGTTTCTCTCTCTCTCTTATGATTTCATTAATGAACATATAAATTAGTCTTAAGGGGAAGTTAGTTTCCATTTGTTTTCCTTTTGTCTTGGATCGAAGGAAAATAGATCTAAGGGGGATTTCACTTATCCATAGGGGGAATTCACCATAACACACATACACCATGAACCATCCTATTTTGTAACCATCACCACTAGTGAAGAGAAGGCACTTTGGCTAGGTTGAATGATATCTTCCTCTAACATTTCTTGAATCATATGCTCGATCTCACTCTTTTGTGCATATGGGTGCCTTCAACGCCTAATGTTAGGTGGTACACTTCTTGGTTTCAAATGAATAGCATGGTCATGATCTCAACTAGGTGGAAGACCCTTAGGAATCTCTTCAAATACCTTGGAATGATTTTCAATATATTTTTGGAGATCTACTGAAGAGAAGGTCCATATGTTTGAACATCTAATGAGCACAATTGTGTCCCCTTTTAAGTCAATTTGTCATGCTATTATAGCTTATCACTTTATATGGATTCCATTGGATACCTCTAAGCTCAATTTCCTTACCTTTTGAGGAAAATCTCATGAAAATTTCTTGAAAATTAAGGGCCATTGTTTCCAACAATTGTAACCATTGGACCCCTAATACAACATAAGCACCACCCATTTGGATGACAATCATGGGAATATAAAAAAAATACTCCTACATATTGAGCTTAATACTATGGCACTTCCCATAACAATTTATGGTACTACCTCCATCTACAATCATTACTTGAAACTCTACTATTGCATATACAAAGCAATTGAGATATTTTGCTAATTTGTAATTGATGAAGTTATCAGTGCTACCAAAATCAATCAACATTGTTACATTTTTATTTTTGATGTATCCTTGTATATTGATGGTTTGTGGAGAACTGATGTTGACCAATGCATGACAATATATTGTTGGAGTAGTATCTTCTAGATCAATATCTTATGATGGTTCCAATTCCTGGTCTTCTTCCTCTTCACAGTCTATGTAGAATAATTTCTTCTTACCACATTTATGCCCCTTACTATGCTTTTTGTGACAATTGAAGAATAGTCCCTTTGCTCTTATTTCATCCATTTGATGAGGTGTAAACTTTTTTGGTTGATTGGGGTTAGGAGAGGGAACACAATTCTCTCTATAGTTGTTATAGGTCACCCTTCTTGTAGCCATATTTTTGTTTTCCACTTTCCTTTCCATACTTAAATATTTCTCTAAGGATTTAGATTCGAAGAGATGCACCTTAGGTTGAGTTTTCTCCTTTAAATTTCCCATAAAGAGATCTAACAAAATATCCTTAGGAATGTTCTTTACTCTGAGAATAAGATTTTGGAATTGTTCAACGTGCTATGTAATTGGACATTTTTGCCGAAGAGTTATCAAATGACTAAATAATGTATTTCTCTTAATATCCCCATAATGTGATATCGATTCATCTATAAAAATGGACCAAGAGATAATAGACTTCTTTTTTATTTCACAAAGCCATTGAGACTAAATAAATTGGTCATTTTCTAAATATAAAGATGTAATAGGTACCTTTTGTAAGCTTGACACTTGGTGTACATCAAAGTATTGCTCCCTATGTAAGATCCATGTTATAGGATCTTTTCCATCAAACTTCCTGATATCGATATTTGGAATGAAGTAGTTCCTCAATGTTGGTTTGAATCCTTGATGATGTGGATCTTGAAGTGATGAATAATCACGATTCTGGGACGCAATATTTATTTCCTCTAAATTTTCATGGTTTCCTTGTAGTTTAATATATCCTTTAAATATTCTCTCATCTAGAGCATGTAAGATCATGGAAGACATGGAATTTTTCAATTCTATAAACTTATTTTCCACATGGTCCCTATTTTCTTCCATCTTATTTTCCACCTCATCCATCTTCTTTTTTACTTTTCCAAGTTGTTGAAGATTTTTTTCTCTTTCTTCTTGAGTCATGGTTGATCTCTCTGGAGGCTTATTTGGTGAAATACATTTTTGATGAAAATTTGGAGCCAAGTGATAAAATAATAATTCTCCTCTTTTTCCTATTTATCACAGATTTTGAATCACCACAAATAGATCTTCCAATCAAAAGCTATGCCAATTGCAAGTTTTGTTCCTTTCAAACCCTAATTTGGAGAATATGTGGATGACTTACGTTTGTGTGTGTGTGTACACACACACACACACACACATATATGAAATTTGAATCCTTCAAAGTCTGAAATTTCATCCTATCATACTCTAATATGGCTTCTTAAGCTTCTTAAATTTTCATAGTTTAAACCTTAACCAATAAAAAGTCATAGAAAAAATACCAAGATATCTTTTTTAAGATTAATTTCAAGATTAGTAAACAACCTCAACTTCCACAAGTTATATATTACAAAGTATAATAATTCAAAATCAGAAAAATTTTCCACATGTAATTAACTATGTCTCCTTAGGACTCTAAAAATTTCAGAGTCTGAAACTTTATTGAAATTTGTTGATAACAAAAATAAAAATATGACTCATTTGAGACTAATTTCTTGACTAGTCAGAAACCTTAACTTCCAGAGGAGATATCTGAAACTGTAGTAAACCATAACCTCAAGTTTTGACTAGATGTTACTTGCTATGTCTCCTCGGTCTCCTTGAAACTTGGCATTTTGAAACTTCCCATAAAAAATGTTGTAGTGAAAATGCCAAGATGACTTGCTTGAGTCAGAAAATCCCTAGGATTGATGCTCTGATACCAAATTTTATGATCCAATACCTTAAAAATGATTGTAAGTTAGTGAATAAAGTCCACTTCAAGGGTGAAACCTCCTTTTACAATAGATCCAATTCAAAATACAATATGAGATGAGATAAGATGATCCTAATAAGGGTACAATTATTATGAAAGGGTGCAATGAAGGGTTCTAGCCTACCTACAAATATAACACTAGAAATGTAATAATTCAATATCTAGGGCTTAAAAAGGGGTTTTATATATAACATGTGGCTTTGACTTAGGATTAACATAGATTCCTAGACGATCTGTGCTGGATCCTCGGAGGGCATGGAGATTGTCTAAGGGACTGTGGTGTAGATAAGGAAATATCATCCCTTGGGTTGTGTGAACTAATGGGGAAGAGAATTGGGTAGTCAAAATTGTTGTAGGAGTTGTGTCACTATGTTTTTAGTGAGTTTTGAGTTGTTACAGTAGACTATAAACACTTATAGGATCATGTCCGTACTTTTGGACTCATAGCCCCAACTCGGGAGTGGTTCGTTGTAGAGATAATTAGTGCAACATAGCCTATGGTTGAGTGGAACATCCTTCATCTACAATTGGTTGTGCAAACGTTTTCAAAAAATAGGTGTTTTGATCAATGTGTTATTTACCGTTTAATGTTGTGGATAAATATTGCATTACTATGTATTTTACATGTATGAATGTTGTTCTGTGTGTAATCATTTGCATTAACATTTTTAATTATTAATGATAGTTGCATGAGTTGGTATGTCATGTTGTGTATATTTCTACATTTGAATTTATATGTTAGTCAATTTTGTAGTAGAGTGGCCCAAGCATGGAGTTGGGTATGTTACAACATCAATGAACACTTACATGTTATCTATCTCATTTGTTACACAACGAGTTTTCCATATATGTTTTTTTGACATCCACTTTTGACAATTTCTTAGGTGGATCTTAATCAAAACTCATGAGGTTTCAGACCATGAGTATCAAATTGAAGACTTGGATATTTTATTAGGTTTTAAGCTAGTTTTTTTCACTTAGCTAATACACTTATATGGGTTTATTATTAAGGGGGGTTTGTTAGCACTTTTTCTCTAATTATTAAGTCCTAAGACCACCTCATTCACATTATAGGATATATTCATTATCCTAAATTAATTATGACTATTTATTTGAGTGTTAAAGGTAGTTATCATAGGTTTGTACTATATATTGTACTATCATGTGAATAAAATGAATAATATTTTTTTTTCTTCATGCCTTTCCACCTATTCTTTATCTTATTTTTCTTCATTATGTCTTTCACCATTTGGTCTGACAAATGCCCTAGATAATTCTATGTGCTTGATGAATGGAATCTTTAGGTAATACTTAGACAATTTTGTCATTATATTCCTTCATGGAATTCTTATTTACTCAAAATTGGAGGAGCATGAAGAACACTTGAGGTTAGTACTACGAGAGCTAAGAGAACATTAGCTTTATGCTAACTTAAGTAAGTGATCCTTTTATCAGGGTTAAATTCATTATTTGGGACACATCATTCCTAAGAAAGGAATAATAAGAGATCTAGAGAAGATTGAAGATATTATGGGATAACAACCTATACCAAAGAACATATTAGAGGTAAGTTCATTCATGGGACTGGATGGATAGTATGGAAGGATTCTCTAAAATTGCACATCGAATTACATCATTAATAAAGGAATTAAATTTGAATGGAAATTACAGTGTGAGGAAATTTTTCATTGGTTAAAGAAACTACTCATTAGGCAACCATTCTAAAGATTGCTAATCCAAATGAATATTTTGCGGTATGTATAGATGATTGCAAGGAGGAAATTGGTGGAATTATTAATCAGAATGGGAATGTGGTTTGTTATGAATCCAAAAATCATAAGGAACATGTGAACAATCATGTCACAGATGACTCATAGCTTGTTTCCATTGTGCATGCATTGAATATGTGAAGACACTATCTGATGGGGAGAAAAATTGAATTAAGAATATACCATAGTGGTTTGAAGTATTTATTTGAACAACAGGCTTTGAAATTCTAGGTATACAAGATGGTTTGAATATCTTTGTGATATTGAATTTGATATCAAACAAATTAAAGTCAAAGAGAATAAGGTTTATGATGCACTCAACAAAATGATACATGCACTACATTCTACAACCATTAGCATGTGTAAATCAGATTTTAAGAATAGAATTATTGAAGATGTTATTTCGGATGAGCACTATTCTCAAGTCAAAGAAGGATTGCAATAGGAAAATATACAATAACATTATGAAGATTATAAGTTGGAAGATGATGGAATTCTTATGCATAACAATACAATTTATGTTCCTAGTTTTGGTTAATCAAGGAAACCTATAATGAATGAGATAAATAATGTTCCATATGTTGGACATCCTGGATACCAAAGACAATTGCACCAATAAAAACTCAATATTTTTGGCCATGAATGAAGAAATACATTGTTGAGTATAGATATATATGTATGGGATGTCATAGAGTAAAGGTTGAGCATAGATATCAAACATGATTCCTATAACCATTTCCAATATTGGAGTGGAAATGGGTAGTGGTGACCATTGATTTTATCATTAAATTTCCCAAGAAAACAAAGTAGCATGACTCAATCATGGTAGTGGTGGACAAGTTAACAAAAGTTTCTCACTTTATTTCAATTTAGTCCACTCATAAGGTGGCTAATATAGAAAACAATTTCATGGAAGACACTGCCAGGTTGCATGGGATACCTAAGAAAATTGTTTCAAATAGATATCCGAAGTTTACTTCCAAATTTTGGAATGGGTTGTTCAAAGGGTTTGGAACAAGTTTGAACTTAAGTAAAACAAATAATCCACAAATATATGGGCAGACATAGAGGATTAATCATGTGATTAAGGATATGTTAAGAATGTATGTGATGGAGAAGCCATCTATGTGGGAGGATTAATTGTATTTAGTGGAACGTGGATATAATAATGCATATCATTCTTTTTAGAAGATGAGTCCATTTGATTATTTGTATGGTAGAAAGTGAAATACTCCAATTAGTTGGGAAAATCCAACATATAGAGTAGTACTTGGGCCAAAGTTTCTCAAAGAAATGGTAGAGCATATGGTTGAGATCAAACAAAATTTGAAGATAACATGGGATAAGAAAAAGATTCATGAAAACAAAGGTAGAATACCAAGAGATTACTAGCATAAAATCTCATAACGTGTTTCATGTATCACTATTAAAAAAGTATGTACTTGATCCTAACTATGTTATTGATTGGGCTTTGATTCAGGTGGGACTAGAAGGAGGTATGCATGTACAACCAATATGCATCTTGAAAAAAAAGGTCACATTGCTCATGAATAGAGAAATAGTGTAGGTAAAGGTCCAATGGACCCAATATAGCCCCAGGGAAGTAATGTGGGAGCTGAGCTGGAGGATTCCACGTGGGAGGCATACCCATATCTATTTTGAAATTATAACGTAAATTTTTTTTATTGTTATAATGTTGATATGCACCTAGGACGATTCAAATTTAAGGGGGAAGAGAATGTAATACCCCATTTTTTAACCCCATAACATGGAGCTTCCTAACATCCTAAGTCATCAAAACTATGGTGATCTTGGAACACTTCCCTCAATGATTTGTTAGCACATAAATACAATTTTAAAGAAGTCGAAGTAATCTCTTACCTTCTTAAGGTACGATAGACAAATTGGTCTTAGTGGACGTTAATACTAATTATCATCATCCTCATCATCATCATCATCCTCATCCTCATCATAATCATCATCCTCATCCTCATCCTCATCATCATCATCATCATCATCATCATCATCATCATCCTCATCATACTCATCATCCTCATCATCCTCATCCTCATCCTCATCATCATCATCATCATCATTATCAATAAATAGATAGTTGTAAGACAAGACCATATGTGGACTATAACTATACATTTGGTTATAATGTGAAAGCCATAACTGTTGAAAATGGAGGAGATGGGGGGTTATTATTTGACAAGTGGGGGGGAGTGAAAAGAGGCTAAGTGGAGAGACCATTGGTGAATTATTAAACCTAATTCCTTAGACCCTTTATTATAAACCTCAGGTAGTGATATATCCTAAAGTCTTAAAACCTTTGATTATTAATCCTTGATTATTAACCTCGGTTCAAGTTATCCTAAGATTTCAATTAAAAGTGAAACATAGGCTTCTCATGAAGACCACGTGGTAAGTGATTGGCATGAAATACAATGTTTGGAATTTGAGCATGTAGGAATTATTATTATTGCCATGGTACACATTATTTTATGGGTTGGATAGATGGGGAAATATTACCCTCTAGTACTTTGTAGTGCACCTTCATCTAGGATTATGTCATTTCCAATTGTACTTATGATAATTATTATCATGCTACTATGAGAGGAAAACATGTCTTGTACGTTGAGAACCATTGGATTCCCAATAGAGAGATTCCTTGGCCAACCTGTGTTGGAGCATTGGAAGAGAATTCTAATAGCTTGAGAGACTATTTAGCAGAGAAGGGTATATCATTCTTGGTTTTTCATAGGCTGAGGGGGGAGAGTGCTATTTGATGGGAATGATGGGGACAAATGTAAAGGGGTTTCTTTCCTATGAGATTTTTTTGGGTTCTGGTTTGAGTAAGAAGACTTAGATCCAGACCTCAGTACTTCACCCTTTTGGATTCATAGATTCAACTCGATGGTGGCCTCTATCATATAAATATTAAGTGTGACAGAGAGCCTAAGGATGTGAGGAACATCCTTTATTTGTAGCCAGTTGGAGAATTATTTTCTTATAAATGTAAGTAATCTTACTATGTCATAATCAACTAGAGCGCTCAAGTTGTCCTTTATCAACTTGCACACATTTATCATAGTATTTATGTTGGATGGAACCCAAGCAAGAAATCATTTTTGAATGAGATCCCTTTAAGGTTTCTTTTGTAATATTAAATAATATTCTTAGACAAAATATGATGGCCACATTTCCTTATGTAAGTAGTTGTTATGGTATTTCTTTATTGAATTTTACTCATCATTTAAGTTGAGGAGTTCTATTTAGTTCAAGCATATGGATTTATCTTTTTCTGAATCTCGTTACTTTTCATATTTGAAAGAAATCATGGTTATGTGGATATAAACATGTATTTGTGGAGATTTCTTCCATATCATATTTTTTTCAACTCTAAAGGAATTACTTGCATGGTGTACATGAAAGTGAATATGTTAGTGGCGCATGCATTGTGATTCATTTGTTGTTGATAAAATTACATTTATCAAATTTATGATTATAAAGTATAATAAAAGATGACTTTTTGATTAGAGGACATATCTTGCATTGCTTATTAAACCATTATATTACTTGCAGTAATAAACCATTATATTACTTGCATATATTGGTAGTATAGGTACTAATCATGTCGATTTTTTAATGAGGTTGTGCATGCAAAAAAATTAGTAAGGAGAAGATTCCATTCTAAAAGCATATTTAAAGAGATGATCTAATTACAATAGTTTTTTCCAGACCTATGCTTATAGATTTAGTAGTTTAAAAAAATTTCATTAGAAAATTATTTAGTGATGTTTGTATCTAGGGAAATAAAAGTTAGATTATAAATTTTCTTAGAGGGCATAATCATTCTATGCTTCTATTCAACTATTGTGTTATTAAATATAATTTCTATCTTTGTTATTAGAATCGGTTTAAAATTAAGCATAGTAAACACAATATCAAGAATGAGGGGATTATGTAAAATCGAGTAGAACATGGTTTATATCACTTGCCTGAAAATAATCAAATAGAATTTCATTCAATACTTTTAAAGATATGTGATTATACATGTGCCTTTATTGCATTAAAAAATATTACTATCTCAATTTAAGGTGATGGAAATATCGTGTTGGCATTGATGTCAACATGAAGACAAGAAGTACTATAGTGGAGTATGACATGGAACTAAACTAAAAAATACAGGAATACTGAGTTACATGAACATAGTGGACTACCAGAATACAGGGGATCACCTGGTTGAGTGTTTTGAAAGAATTAAAGAATCAAAATGAAATAATGAGACAATTTCAATTACTACACTAGTCAAGTTGAGTTGTCCTGATGAATGTATATTCTATTGAGATAGGATCATGATGAACAAAATGAATACTGGAAAGTTTCCCTCTTGAATAATTTCTCATGCAATATCATTTCAGAGTGTAGTCGAAGGTAAACTTATTGATGTAGCACCGAGAATCCTTGAGTCTGTTAGATAAACATGGTAGTTGATATTTCATAGCAAGTTTTGGTCATCATTTTTTCTAGGCCAAAGTTGGAATACTCTTCAAACCCAAACAATTTATAGCATCCACTAATGGTTAGATCCACCCAGGAAGCCAATTGTTGAATAAATTGTCATTGATGTCAAAGTTAGTAAGTGATCAAATATATGTCAAAGGTTAGTAAGTGATTAAATATAAATGTGATATTGGTATCACTTTAATAAATACAAAAGTGGAAAATTTAAGTGGAAACAAATTTTGCGCAAAAGTGGAAATGAAAGTGGATTAAATATAAATATGAATTTAATAAATAACAAAATTTGAAAAGTTAGGTGGAAGTGGAGTTTATGTAAAAGAGGAGAAAATATGAAAGTGGAATAAAGAAAAATGTAAAAGTGAAATTGGATTAAAGAAAAAGTAAAAGTGAAAGTAGAGTTAAAGAGAAAGGGAAAAAGTGAAAGAACACATGGTATTTAGCTATGATAAGGTAAAAAGTGAAATAAATCATGATAGTCAAAATATATTGTGCTGGCATGTTTTACAAGAAGTGTGTGCTTGTCATTGATGGAAAGAATAGCAGTAACGATGGAAAACAGGAAAATCATAAGCTCAAAAGAGATAGCACTTTCCAGAAGTGCAGACAAGGTCCAAGAGACGGACTCGCAAGAGGAGCAAAGGTAGAGACCCTTGAAAACTTATAAAACCTTCTAAGTAAAAGAGATCAGAAGCTCAAGAGAGAGGGAGACAATGACCATAGGATCACAACACAGAGGAAAAACAACCATCTGATCGAAACAAGGTGCATAAGCCTTAAGGATCTACACATGCAGGAGAGAGAAATTACTAAAGTTTCGAAGTCTCGAAGTAGTTTGAGATTGTCCATCGTTAAGGAGGACAGGTGGCATAAGATCCACAACTCTAGAAATTCGTGGATCAAAAGGAGGTGAAATATCTGAAGTAATTTGAGACTGTTCATCACCAGGAAGAGAATCTAGCTCGTAGATCATCCGAAGAATATCTCAAGTGTCAAGTGAATCTGGGTCGTCTGATCTAGAGTGTCAGTTTGAGATTTGAAATCCATGAAGTCTGGAGAGATGGAGAGCTGAAATAAATTCTCAACCATCAGATCATCCGAAGTAAATCTCAGTCCTCAGATCGTTCGAAGAAGATCTCAAGAGTCAGATCATCCGAAGTGAATCTGGGTCGTCTGATCCATAGCATCAGTTTGAGATTTGAAATCCCCAAAGTCCAGAGAGCCGAAATAAATTCTCAACCATCGGATCATCCGAAGTAAATATCAGTCATCAGATCGTCTGAAGAATATCTCAAGCATCAGATCATTCGAAGTGAATCTAGGTCGTCTGATCCAGAAAAGACATGGCGTAAACTTGTGGAATCCGGGTAAAGACCCGAAGTAAGCCTCAACCATCTAATTAAAGGACATGTTGTAGACCATGTCAGTGAGTGACACGTGGAAACCACTCGACCCATCCCAAGTCAACAGGTGACATATGTAATGTTATGTCACTCCAGGAGTTTTACTTCAGGAGTTTCACCACCAACAGATGCCTAAAGTCCCGAATTCCCGAACGCTAAAGTCCCAAAGTGGACATAAGTTGTCTGATATGAAGATCACTTTGGGTGCATTCTCAACCGTTGATCAAAATACAACAAAAGGATAGCGTAAGAACAATAGCCTAAGTGTCGAAGTAAATGGTGGCCATCTATCACAATGATTAATTAAGTCCTAGCCGATGGATTAAGTAGTGAATGGATAAGTGTAAACTATCTGATTTGTTCGGACATGTGTCTATAGATCATTGACT
Source organism: Picea glauca (assembly GCA_000966675.3). Taxonomy (NCBI): domain Eukaryota; kingdom Viridiplantae; phylum Streptophyta; class Pinopsida; order Pinales; family Pinaceae; genus Picea; species Picea glauca. Next base: position 412,069 of record JZKD02S1683837.1, read on the forward strand.
CTTGAAGATTGATGTATGAAAGAAAAGAGAGTTTGATAATTGAAAGTCTCGAAGGCTGGACTCACGGAGGAGATCCTGATCATAAATTCAGGGAGACAGATGTCAATAGATCTTCCACTCTGGAAGATTGTCATATGGGAAGAGCGAGATTTGAGAGTTGAAACTCCCGAAGACCGGAATGCCGAAATCAATTGTAGCCATTGATTTGGAAGGAAGCTATGTGTTGACGGATTGTGGAGATATGGGATCACATGTGGAAGGATGAAAGGAAAGAAAATAGCAGCTATTGATTGAGTGGCATCACCAAGGGATTGGAAATCAATGGTCATGCTCAATTGTGGGGCCAGAACATGCCCAGGTCTTAATTTTTCTTGAGTGGGCCACAATCAAAACCATAGTATCTCCAAAGGCATACGTGGAGCTCTGTATTGAATTGCAAGGAAAAAAGAGGATTGCCCTCAAACCACCTTTGGCCATGCCCATAATCACGTGGTCACATGAGAGCATTGCCCAAGGTCACATCAGTGAAAGATTGAGGAAGGAGATGGCACTCCTAGGATCTACATCGGAGGTTACTCATTGAAAAGTTAAAAAGCATCTAAATGTATAATCCAACAATGTTGATCAAACCGAATCTGATCGAAGGGTTTTTGTTTCGTCTTGTGATTTCTTGATTAGTTACAATTCAGTTACACTAACTGAATCAATGTTCCTGAGCAGTTGAATCATTTTTCTTGAGCATTGGAATCATGATTCCTGAGCATTTTTTAGATTCTCGACTTGAGCGTTGGAGATGTAAAGTGTAAAAAATGATGAGAGAAGGAATAAAAGAAAATTTTCGTGACAAAGAGAGGTTGTTGTTTCTCTGTAAAAAGTAGTTGAACTGTAAGAAATGAAGATCACAACATGAAATGAGGGAGAAAATGTAGAGATGAAGAACATAAGTTGGACAAAGCATAAATGGTGAAAACAACAAACTGTACGAGAACTTAAGCGCAAGAAGATGCGAGCAATAAGACACTGATGCAACCAGAGAAGACTAGTGTAGCAGAAAAGTGATGAGACTGGTAAGCCATTGATAAATACTTTGTCACTGTAATAAATTTCAGCAATCAAAGATTTATATCTCAGGGTGGTAGGGTGGTGCTAGGGAGGACTATTGTCCTCATATTTTCAATTGGGTGCTTGAATACAGGGAGTTGTAGCTTCCATATGGTTACAGCAAAAAAAACCAGGGTGGTAGGGTGGTGCAAGGGAGAACCATTGTTCTCTGTTATACAGGTTGGTGCCTGTGTGACTGGAAGTTGGTGCTTCCATCCAGTTAGTGCTGGAACACTCAGGGAGTTGGTGCTTCCTTCTAGTGGGTGCTAGAGAAACTAGAGAGTTGGTGCTCTCAACAAGTTGCATCTTGTTAAAGAAGAGGTTGTAGCCTCATTTTGAGTTGGTGCTCAAATAAATATGATGTACATAACTTAAAATACTGCCTATCATTCGAAGAAGAAGAGGTTTTCTCCATTTATGGGTTTCCTCATGAATATATGTCTTTGTGTATACCATATGTCTGACTGATGTTTGTTATTTCCGTTGTTCATGTCTTGTATAATCTTGATGATCACTTGGAGAAGGTTAATAATATTTTAATAGGCATAAAAAATTTTAAACATAGTAAAAACTGATTCACCCCCCCCCTCCCAGTTGTCTTAGTAATTCTAACAATTGGTATCAGAGCGAGTTCCTTTTATTTAAAGGTAGACTAGTAAGATTAAACATGACAAGCCATGAAGGAACTTCAACCAATAAGCCTCCTATGTTTGATGGAACAAATTTTTCCTTTTGGAAGGTTAGAATGAGAACATATATCATGGCCATAGGTGTTGATGTTTGGGATGTTTTAGAGATTGGATATACAAAACCTGTTGTGCTAGCTTCCAAAGATGATAAGTTAGAATTTAGCTTCAATTCAAAGGCAATGAATGCTATCTTGAGTGGGCTTGTTGAAGCTGAATTTGTAAATGTAACATTCCCAGCCTTCCAACAGTCCAGGCAATGCCACCTACACAACCTTAACTTAGACTTGGCTGCTCTGATACCAAATTTTAATGCCCCTAACAATCAACCCCATGGTCGGTCAACACTACTACATGGAAACAATATCATACTTATGCAATATGCATTTAAATGATGTTAAATGGCTTAAAAATTAAACATATAATTACTGCCAACATACTGAATTAATGGAATCAACAGTAAACATCATCACAACGGAGTACATGATAATATTGTAAGCATCACATATAAATTAAGTAAAACATTAATACTTATCTTTGAAACTATAACAACTCCACCAACCACATGCAGAACTTCCACAAACCTCCCTGCCTTAGACCTCACTTCTCATCACGCTCAATAGTGGGTCACCCCCGAGCTGGGACTAAGATCCACCCAAGGCAAGGGAATCCTAGATTAGGCTGAGGTTACAGGAAAACTGCACCGAGCAATCAGAAGTATTCTCCCTATGAGCCTTCTTATGTCCAGTTCTCACGGAATCTCATTCTCCACATGCCTGTTCCACCTGGGAGTATACACCTTCACAAGCATAGTCCATAAGTGCTTCACCTCCCTCTCTATGTCTCGACAACAGGATGGATCAAGAACTCTCAGAACTCCATAGCTGGTGTTGGACTCTCTCTAGGAGAAAATCACTTCCCAACAGACTCTCTCACCTGGAGAGAGTTTCTCATAGGCCTAACAACCTACCTCTTCTACCATGGGCTTGACAAATCGGTTCTTCAACCAATTTCAACCCAATTCCTGCAATTTCAGGTTGACAACAACAATAACAACTTTGGCTAACTGACAGGTGACAACAACAACAGGAAAAACTGGGTCTGGATGTCCAGAAGATGAAAAAAGCATTGGTTCAACACTCATTCACGCAAGGATGACAGTCACAACATTAGATGGGCATAGGTATGAAATGGAAATGGCCAGACGCTAAAAATAACATGCTCAGGCTATTTCCTCGGTGTCGGGTTCCATAGAAGACACAGAATAGTTCACCGGTTTTGGTTCTCAGAATTGCGTGAGGGTAAAACAACAGAGGTTCTAAAGTAGAGGCAAATGGTTTCCAGACAAAGGATCTGGAAAATTGGAAGCACAGATGCAACAACGGAGGACCAACCCCCAACACGGCTCAATCTTTGGGTTAAATTGCATGTTCCTGGGCTGACACATGTCACCCATGAAGCTGCATGCACTCCATCAACATTCATTCCCTTTTGCACATGTTCACCCTTCCAAGAAATTAGGTTAAAAACATACATTTCTCCTAACTGATTGGAATAATAATAAATTATTATTCCCAAGGGCTTAAGCCTTTAAGATTAGCCCTTAGGCTTAACATTTAGCCTGTCTTTCCAACCTTTCATCCCCCTTCCCTTGCCCACTCTTTGGAATCTTAGTCCCCCATCACTCTTTCTTCGTGGTCAGTCTGCATGTAGTGATGTTTATATTTTTATTAATGTTATGCATAATTACATATATAAAAATAGGCTCCTAGCCTTTAACACTTAGGTTCTCCAACCTAATAAACACATAAGCCCACTAGCTTATCAATACTTGTCTCACCAGCCTACAAACATGATTATAGTTCATAAACATAATTACAATTCATAATATAATTGGGGCATTGTCGGGGGATATTACAATCCCCTCCCCTTATTTTTTCACTATCCTTAGTGCAACTTTTACACAACATTAGTAAGATTTCAAAAATCTTCAAAAATGTATGGGTATTCTGGCTGCATATAATTCTCATGCTTCCATGTCACATCCTTAGGACCGTACTAGGTCCACTGGACCTTTACAAGCCCTATGGCTCGATTTCGGAACTCTTTTCTTTTTTGGTCTAATATGCACACAGGATGCACTTGCAGGACACCTTCTTTCTCCACCTGAGTCACATTCCAATCAATTACATGATTAGCATCAGGTATATATTTCTTAAGAAATGAAACATGAAACACATTATGTACAATCATGGATGTAGGTAATGGAAGAATATATGCAAATGGCCCAATCCTTTCTAGGATTTCAAATGGCTCACAAAATCTGGCTGCCAACTTGGTGCAATTTCCCAGCTTAAGGGAACTTCTATTGGATTTCACTTTCAGGAAAACACGATCACCCACTTTAACTCTCTATGGGTTCTATTCTTATCAGCATAAATTTTCTGCCTGTCTTGGGTAGAGTTTAAATTATGCTTGACTTTTAGCATCTGTTCTTCCATTTCCTTGAGCATCTCTGGCCCAACTACTGCCCTATTAGATGGATTATCCTATCTTACTAGAGTATTTCACTTTCTGCCATAAAGTGCTTCAAATGGGCTCATCTTCAACGATCCTTGATACCCATTATTGTAGGCGATATCTACCAAGTGCAGGTAGTCTTCCCATTTTGATGGTTTTTCCATCACATACATCCTTAGCGTGTCTTCTATTACTATGTTCACCCTCTTTGTCTATCCATTAGAATCAGGATGATAAGTTGTTCTAATGTTCAGATTCATCCCAAATCCTTTGAACAACCCCTTCCAGAAATTTGAGGTAAATTTTGGGTCTCTGTAAGACACAATTGTCTTAGGGATTCTGTGCAATCATGTTATTTCCTTCACAAAGATGTCAGCTACATCTGCTGCCTTGTGAGTAGTCTTTAACTGAATGAAATAGGAAGCTTTCATAAGCTTTTCCACCACTACCATGATTGAATCATATTTCTTTCCTGTTCTAGGCAATCCTGTGATGAAGTCCATTGTCACTACTTCCCACTTCCACTCAGTAATGGGTAAAGGTTGCAGCAACCCCGTTGGGTGCCTATGCTCAGCTTTAACCTTATGGCACTCCATACATATAGTGATGTGTTCAACAATATCCTTCTTCATACCTGGCCAAAAATAATGGCTCTTGACTGTTGCCATGGTTTTCTAATATTCAAGGTGCCCTGCATAAGGCACATTATTCATTTCATGCAAAATCATAAGTTTCATGTCCTGGACATTAGGTACATAAATTCTGTTCTTGTACAGAAGTGTTCCATCGGTTTCCAATTTATAATTTTCTACTTTCTATGGCATCTCACCTTGCTGTAGCTTTACTACCAGCTCCATGTACTGCAAATCTACATTTGCAGCTTCCAAAATTCTTCCCTTTATATCAGTTCAGTACATGCTAATGGTTGTAGCGTGTAACTCGTGTACTCTCCTATTGAGTGCATAAACCACTTTATTCTCCTTCCCTTTGATATGCTTGATATCAAAATTGTACTCACGAAGAAAATCCAAACACCTAATTTGCCTAGCATTCAAGGTTGGTTGATCGAACAAATACTTTAGAATGTTATGGTCTATTCTCAGCTCGAACCTCCTTCCCATGAGGTAATGCCTCCACTTATTTAGAGTGTGTACTATGGCTGCCAACTCCAAATCCTGAGTGGCATAGTTCCTTTCATTCTCTTTCAACTTTCTGGATTCATAACAAATTATGAATCCATTATGACTGAGGACTCCTCCCAGTCCTTCTTTGCATGCATTAGTGCACACCACAAAGTCTTCATTTGGAACTGCAATCCTCAGGATTGGAGCACTAGTTAACAGTTGCTTCAATCACTGAAATATTTTCTCGCAATCTTCTATCTACTGAAACTTCTTCTCCTTCCTTTGCAAGGAAGTGATAGGGTGAGCTATCCTTGAGAACCCCATGGTAAACCTTCTGTAATAACCAACTAGACCCATAAAGGATCTGACTTGCGTCACGTTCTTTGGAGCTGACCATTCTCTGATGGACTCAATCTTCCCAGGATCTACAACTATCCCATCCTTCGAGATAATATGTCCCAAGTAATGGATTTGTTCCTGATAAAACAAGCATTTTCTCAAATTGGAATACATTTGGTGCTCTCTTAGTACCTATAACACCATCCTTAGATGCTTCTCATGCTCTTCCTCTGACTTGGAATGCACCAAAATGTCATCCAGGAAGACTATTACAAACTTGTCTAGATAGTCCCTGAATACACCATTCATTAAGAACATAAAAACAACGGGTGTGTTCGACAGCCCAAATGGCACCACTGTGAACTCGTAATGTCCATACTTTATTCTAAAGGTGGTCTTGCTAATGTCTTCATCTTTTATCCTTACCTGGTGATATCCCAATCTAAGGTCTATCTTCGAAAATATCTTTGCATCCTTCAACTGATCGAAGAGGTCATCAATCCTCGGTAAAGGATATTTGTTATTTACAGTTACTTTGTTCAGCTGTCTGAAATCGATACACAATCTCAGCGTCCTGTCCTTCTTCTTCATGAATAGGAATGGTGCAGCCCAAGGTGACACACTTGGGCATATGTACCCCTTCTTCAAAATCTCTTCAAGCTGCAATTGTAGTTCTTTCAGCTCCAACATACTCATTCTGTAAGGAGCTTTCGAAACTGGAGCTTCTCCAGGAATCAAGTTTACAAAGAAGTCAATATATCTCTTTGGGGGTAATCTAGGTACCTCCTGAAATACATCTTTAAACTCCTTTAGCACCACATGATCTCCAATACCTAACACCTCATCCTTAGATGCTTCCTCCACATGGGCTGCAAATAATTGACAACCTTTTCTGTAGCATTTTTTCAGTTGCATTGTTGATATTTCTCTGATAGCAACAACTCTAGGAATTCCTTGGAATGTTTTGTGATCTCCTTCCTCATCTAGGCAAGTGAATGCCTTGTTATGATAGTCCAATATGGTATGGTGTTGGTCCAACCAGTCCATCCCAACTAGACAGTCATAAGAACCTAAAGGAAGAACATTCAATTCAACCTTTGTGCTCAGTCCATTCATGTCCATAGGACAGGACTTAACCAAATCAATGACTTTCCTCTTGGTTCCTATAGCCAGCTACACTAACCAAGACTTTTCATGTTATCTTCCCGAAAAATGCAAAATTTCCACCACTCTAGGATCTATATAACTATGGCTAGCCCCTGAATCAATTAAAATAGTAAATGGTTGGTTGTTAATCATACCTTCCACTTAAATCATGTGCGACTGATATTCATATTGCTTGTTGTTTAGGGCTACATAGATCCTTGGAATTCTATTGCCCATGTCCTCTATTGTTTCAGCTTGCTGAACATTATGAACAACTCTCACTTTTCCATTTTTATGGGGACAATATTTGTACTTGTGGTTATCTTTATAGCCCCAACACTGAATGGGCATCTGCCTTGGCCTTTGTTCCCCTACATTATCCATTCTCAGCTCTCTAAACGATGGCTCTTCTTGAAGACTATTTTTAAAAAAGGAAGGTTTGTTTCCCTTCTGCCTCTGCTCTTTCTTAAACTTCTTCTGGCCATCCCAAGTCTTCCAAAAGGTAGGATTTTCTCTTTGTTGTTCATATAAGCATTTCTCTCTTCTTATCGTTTCTTCCATGGTCTTGGGGTCATCATATTGGATCTCATCCCCAATGGAAGATGGTATTCCACTCAAATACCTTTCAATATTGACAATCTCCTCTTTGATGAACAGAACATACTTTAGCAATTCCAAAAACCTACGTTCATACTCATCAATGGTCATGTTGCCTATCTTGAGTTCAAAGAACTCTTTCATATTTCTATCATAATATCTTTTAGTCAAGTATTTCTTCTCAAAATACCTCTTGAATTATTTCCAAGTGACATCTTTCTCTCTAATGTGTTGCACCTACACAAGTTGATCCCACCACATGGATGCTTTTCCTTTCAGTTGATACATCACAATTCATCCTTCCACATGAGATGAATAATTTTGTAGTTGGAAGTATTTCCTCATGCCAAGAAGCCATGTTTCAGTGTCTTCTTCCTTCTTATGTTCTCCATTAAATGTAGGAGGCTTAATCTTGTTAATCTCTCCCTTCAGTTCATCCACTCCAGATCTCTTGTTCTTTCTGGTAGGGGATGGGCTTGAACTATTGTGTGTCCTTCTCTTTGAGTGACCTTAAGGGTGATGATGGGGTCTACCCACACTCCATAACCTTATTCCCTCATAATTTTGGTGACTCCCTATTCTACTCGAGTCACTCTCCTTCTCCAACTTCTTCTCTATTCTCTCCAAACTTTTTAACACCTTTTATGTTCAATTCACCTTGTTTTTTCCTGAGTTTTTTTTATCTTTTTTCTATCTTCTCGGTGAGTTTGGGCATCTTTCTGAAATCCTTCAATGATCTTCCTCATGTTTCTTTCCTTGTCTATCTCCTCTCCATGCCCATTAGAATTCTATCCTTCAACTCCCAAATGAACATCCATTTCTTTTGCTTCGTCATCGGAGCTAGAAGCAGTCTGTGCTCCTTCCATTATTTTTCACTCAGTGGCAATTCTAACCATTCTAGCACTCACTAACATTCTACAACATAATGTGCAGACAACTGGAATTTTTTAGGTCATTAATCCTTAACAATTCCACAACATACATAAACAAATTGATTCAAGGAATGTTCAGTTTTCCCTGAATTTTCTGAGCTCTACTCGGCTCTGTAGTGAACTCAGGCCTTAACACTTTTCTCTCAGTTCTCCAACCCCACGCAACCATGGTTGTGACCAAGCACTAGGTCTCAAGGTTCTCTAATTGAAACTTTGGGGTTTTAGGTTTTAGGGTTTCTAGATTTCGGTCCTGGAGGCTCTCACACTTACTTCCCTCTCTAACTCCCAACTTTTGAGCTTACGACCTTTCTAGCTACCGGGCCCACCGCACCACTGTCACCAACTAGGGTGGTGACACATGTTACTCTTAAGAAGGTTCATGTCACCCTAGGCAATGCCCTCTAGCCCCAATGCGCCTACTTTTTCCTTCAGGACCCAGTAGAATGTGGTACACATCCCATGGGTCCACATCCAACCAAGTGACATCAACTTGACCCACTACTTCGGCTCTTCAGGATTTCACGATTTCGTGCTTTGGGAGTTTGTACATCAACACATCCTACTTCTCTCGACAACCAAACTCCCAAAATTACTCTCTGCTCTTCTACTCGATCCAATGGTCGAGATCTTTTCCCTAGATCTACGGTCTAGATCTTCTCGGGGTTTCAAAGTTTCAAGTTTCAAGGGTTTGTACCTCAACATACCCTGCTTTTCCCGATAGCTGAACTCCCGAAAGGATTCTCAGATAACTTCCTGGCACCTTCTCCGGATCTAACAATCATCAAGGTTTTTCCCTTCTTTCTAAACAGAACCTATGGCTCTGACACCCCAAGTGTTGAGCACCCTCTCTCTCTATGGTCAAATACCACACCGACTTCAGTTTTAATCTACCACTACTTCTCCTGAGCTTCTTACATGACCAAGCAACCCTTTGGCACTCAGAAACATTCTAAGGTTTGAAATTAGTCCTCCAGACACAATTTCCTCTCGTAACTTTGGGTCCAAAGACCACTTATCCAACCCATCTAGGCTCAGTGTTGAAACCTTGGGCTCTGATACCATTTTGTAACATTCCCAGACTTCCAATAGGATTGGTAATGCCACCTACACAACCTTAACTTAGACTTGGCTGCTCTCATACCAAATTGTAATGCCCTCGGCCATCAACCTCACGGCTGGTCAACGCTACTACATGGAAACAATCTCATACTTATGTAATATGCATTTAAATGAAGTTAAATGGATTAACAGAGTAAACATATAATTACTGCCAACATACAAAATTAATGGAATCAACAGTAAACATCATCGCAACGGAATACATGATAATATTGTAAGCATCACAGACTTGCATCACATATAAATTAAGTACAACATTAATATTTATCTTTGAAACTGTAGCAACTCCACCAACCATGTTCAGATCTTCCATGAAACTCCCAGCCTTAGACCTCACTGCTCATCATGCTCAATAGTGGGTCACCCCTGAGCTGGGACTAAGCTCCACCCAAGGCAAGAGAATTCTATATTAGGCTAAGGTTACAGGAAAATTCCACCAAGCAATCAGAAAGATTCTCCCCAAGAGCCTTCTTACGTCCATTGCTCATGGAATCCCATTCCCCACATGCCTATTCCACCTGGGAGTATACACCTTCACAAGAACAGTCCATCGGTGCTTCACCTCCCTCTCTGGGTCGTGGCAATAGGCTAGATCAAGAAATCTCAGAGCTCCGTAGCTGGTGCTGGACTCTCTCTGGGAGAAAACCACTTCCCAACAGACTCTCTCACCTAGAGAGAGTTTCTCATAGGCCTGACAACCTAGTTCTTCGATCAGTTTCAACCCAATTCTCACAAGTTCAGGTTGACATCAACAACAACAGCTTTAGCTGACTCACAAGTGACAACAACAATAGGAAAATTTGGGTGTGGACATCCAGAATACAACAAAAACCATGGTTCATCACTCATTCACGCAAGGATGACAGTGGCAATAGTATATTGGCATAGGTATGAAATAGCAACGACCATACGCTAGACACATCATGCTTAGGCAATTTCTCTAGTGTCGGGTTCCACATAAGACACATAATAGTTCACTGATTTTGGTTCTTAGAATTTCATGAGGGTAAAACAACAAAGGTTCCAAAGCAGAGGCAAATAGTTTTTAGACAGAGGATATGGAAAACTAGTAGCACAGACGCAACAACGGAGGACCAACCCCCAACATGGTTCAATCTTTGGGTTAAATTGCATGTGCCTGAGCTGACACATGTCACCCATGAGGCTGCATGCGCTCCATCAACATGCATTCCCTTTTGCACGCGTTCCCCCTTCCAGGAACTTAGGATAAAAACATACATTTCTCCTAACTGCTTGGAATAATAATAAATTATTATTCCCAAGGGCTTAAGCTTCTAAGCTTAGCCCATAGGATTAACACTTAGCCTCTCTTTCTAACCTTTCAACCCCCTTCCCTTGCCCACTCTCTAGAAGCTTAGTCCCCCATCATTCTTTCTTCGTGGTCGGTCTACACGTAGTGATGTTTATATTTTTATTAATGTTCTGCATAATTACATATACAAAAATAGGCTCCTGGCCTTTAACACTTGGGCTCTCTATCTTAATAAACACATAATCCCACCAGCTTATCAATTCTTGGCTCACCAACCTACAAACATGATTATAGTTCATAAGCATGATTACAATTCATAATATAACTAGGGCACTGTCGGGGGATATTACAGTAAAGGTCATGCAACTTGAATCTACCAAAGAAATGCGGGATAAACTTATTAGCAGTTATGAAGGAGATGAGAAAGTAAAAGATGCCAAACTTCAAACACATAGATTGAAATTTGAACAACTAAGGATGAATGAGGATGAAATAGTTAGTAAATATTTTTTAAGAGTTGAGGAGCTTGTGAATTCCATGAAGGGTCTTGGTGAGAAGATTTAAGACACATTTTTAGTTCATAAGATTTTAATATCTCTTCCTGATAGATTTAATCCAAAAGTTTCTACAATAGAAGAATTGAATGTTCTTAAAAATCTGTCTATTGATCAACTCCTAGGAACTCTAATTGCTTATGAAATGAGGATTAGCAAAGATAAATCCACCACTAGAGAAGAATCTTTTAAAGTAGACAAGAATACTGATTCAAAACTAGATTATATTGAGGCAAAATTTGTGAGAGGGTTATTGAAAGGATCAGGAAAATACCAAGGCAAGTTTCCCTTCAAATGTTTTAACTGTGGAAAGATAGGTCACTTTGCATCTAAGTGTCCACACAGGAAGAAGGAACAAAACTCTAAAGGTGAAGAGAAGTACAAATCCAAGAGATTTGGTAAAAAGAAACATTTATGTGTAAACAATGATGACTCTTCAGAAGACACAAATAATGACTCTTCCAGTGAAGATAAGGTTAATGACTTTATGCTTATGGCCAAAGAGGATTATGATAATAAAAGAATAGGAAGTGACGTTAATTATGAAGAAGATGTGGTTGATATGGAAGGTGAACTAATCATTGCTTTAGAAAAGATTGACAGACTCAGACTTAAGAAGAGAAAACAAAAACAATTGTTGATGCAGTTTGAAAAGAATGGTAAAAAACCTGATGAAGACTTTGCCTTGCTAAAGGTGGAGTTAGAAGAGGCAAATAAAATAGAGGACACTCTAAAACAACAGTTATCATAGAAGAAGGAAAGATGTGAAGCCTTGGAAGAAGAGGTATTAAAAACCATTAAAGAGATGGAGAAGTTTAAAGCATTGTATCTCCAAAATCTTCCAAGCATTACAGCCTCAGTAGAACTAAACAACATTCTGAGCAAACAGAGATCTCCTTTGTTGAATACTAGTTTAGGCTATGTAAATGGTTCAAGCAACAAACAAATAGAAAGTAAAGAGCTAGTAAACATGATCAAGTTCCAAGTCAGTAAACAATCAGACCATGTGAGTACTCTACCACCAAAAGCTAATAAAGACAAGATGATCCATGATAAAAAACAAAGATATTAGAAGATGGAGCAACAAATTCCAAGAAGAAGGCCATCCTTCAGGTACCAAAATTTCTTCCATGGTTACTGTTTTTACTGCTCTAATTTTGGTCATAAGATTGCAAATTGTCAAATTAAGTTTAGAGACATGCAACCGAGGAGATCAAGAAATAAACAATCTTTTCAACATAGAACTAAACAACCAATGAGTATACAAAGTTTCACTAGTCACTTTGACCTATTGAAAATTGATATGGAATGCTATAACTGTCATAACTTCAGCCACAAAGCTGCAAAATTCCATCTGAAGAATTACAAAGCAGATCCAAGGATAAAACCCTTAGCTAGAAATGCTAGCACATGGAAAAAGAAAGATAGTGAAAATTGTGGTCTAGTACTTTCAACTCAAAGACAAAAGAACCCCTGGTATATTGATAGTGGATGTTCCAAAAACATGACTGGATACAAAAGTAAGTTTCTGTCTCTAAGTGAAAGCAAATTAGGAAATGTAACCTTTGGAAATGATGCACCAGGAAAAATCAAAGCTAAAGGAATGGTAAGTCTAAGTAATGGCAAAGGGAAAGCTCAAGATGTTTTGTTTGTAGATGGTATGAAACATAAACTTGTTAGTGTCATTCAAGTTTGTGACAGAGGATGCAAAGTTTTTTTCACTTCTAAAGATTGCAAAATACAATCTGTGAATTCAGGACAATTGATTGCAAAAGGCATAAGAATGGAAAACAATGTCTATGTTTTGAAAGAAGAAAAAGAAGAATGTCACTTAAAAAATTATGATGAAAGATGGTTATGGCATAAGAGACTTGGACACCTAAATTTTGTTCATCTAATCAAACTTAGAAACAATGGGACAGTAAAAGATCTTCCAAAAATATCAAAGCCATATGATTCTATATGCAAACCTTGCCAAATAGGAAAGCTTATGAGGACACAGTTTAAATCTAATAACTTTTCATCAACAAAGAAACCTCTTCAGTTAGTACATATGGATTTATGTGGACCATCAAGGAAGGAAGGTACAGGAAAAGAAAATTACTTCAAGTTGATTATGGATGATTATTCTAGACTTACATGGGTTGCCTTTCTGAAAGAAAAATCTGAAGCATATGAAAAGTTTAAAGTGTTTAAGGCTCTGACTGAGAATCAAACAGGAAAAAGATTGAAGATAGTAAGGTCTGATATAAGAGGTGAGTCTAGTTCAAGGGACTTCAAAGAGTTTTTTGATAAACATGGGATCAAAAGAGAGTATACTATTCCAAGGAATCCACAGCAAAATGGAGTAGTTAAGAGACAAAATAGATCAGTTTAGCAGATGGAAAGATCAATGATGAATGAAAGGAATATTTCTCTGACATATTGGGTAGAATAAATTCATACAACTATACATAATCTTAACAAATCTCATCTCAGGCCACAAAGTGACAGGACTCCTTATGAGCTATGGTTTGGAAGACCTGCTTCAATTAAGCATTTTAAAGTCCTTGGGAGTAAGTGTTATATCAAGAATAATGATGAAAATATTGGCAAATATGATGACAGGGTTGATGAAGGTATCTTCTTAGGGTATACTAAAAACAGTAAAGGATACAGATGCTATAATAAGAGGTTTCATAAATTGGTTTATTGTATTGACATAAAAGTTGATTAAGAAATCCCGGTACAAGATGTAAGAAGTGTTGAATAACAAACAAAAGAATATAGTTGAAGTTGAAGATGAACAGGTCCAAGAATCAGAAAGAGAAGACTCTGAGTCAGATGAAGATAAATATACTCAGGAAGACTCAAATCAATAGACAACATCAAATCCTCCCTCCAGAATTACTCAAAAGAATCATCCTGCAAGTCGGATAATTGGTGAAAAAGACAAAGGTGTTGAAAAATACTGAGAGGGGAGGTGAATCAGTATTTTGAGTTATCAATCGATTTTTAACTTTTCTTTCACTGAAAAATCTTAGTCTACTTTATAGAGATCAGTTGTTGTATATTCTTATGAAAACAGTAGTGCATCCAGAGATCTTATTATGGATT
>JZKD02S1683837.1:437524-457655 GCA_000966675.3 Picea glauca
GTTTTTCTTTCTGCTGGATCTGTTGGTACTGCAGATGGATATTGATATCCTCCTTCAACAATAGCCCATACATCTGCTCCCAGAGATTGAAGATAAGATCTCATCCTTGTTTTTCAGAAGATTAAATTGTTTCCATTGAAGAGTGGAGGCCTAATAGATGCCATTCTATCTTGATTGCTCATTTTGATTGATCTTCCTTCTAGCGGCTAAGCCTTTTCAGAAGGACCAGGATCTGATACCAATTATTGAAAAATACTGAGAGGGGGGTGAATCAGTATTTTGAGCTATCAATCGATTTCTAACTTTTCTTTCACTGAAAAATCTTAGTCTACTTTATAGAGATCAGTTGTTGTATATTCTTATGAAAACAGTAGTGCATCCAGAGATCTTATTATGGATTTCTTAATTTATTAGATGTCTTTTAAACAGTAATTCAACAAAATAAACTAACACAGATGAATAGGACAGATGAACACTAGGATTTAAGGTGGAAACCCAAATCGGGAGAAAACCACCGCTGCTGTTGTCTCTGTCTTCAATGATTATTATTAAGAAAACATTCTACAACAATGTACTAGTGCAGGCTCATACTACTACGCAGGCTTCTACCTGCAGAAGGCTACAACCTTCTCTCGTTTACCAGCCTTTCCTGGAAGGGAGCTTCAACCCCCTGAAAATAGCACCAGTTTCTACTGGAAGATTACTACTACTAAAGGGTTTAACCCTCATACTTACTGTTGACCACGTTTCATTAATTTTCACACTGGATCAGGCAGTTTCATCTATTAGTTATGACAGTAACATAAATTATCTCAAGAGTAAAAACAGATCTACAAACTGTCAGGCAGTTACCAAAGGACATATATTAAACAACTCAATAAACCTGGAGAAGATGCCTCTGATCTCGTGGTTGCAGAATCCATGGCCGAGTTCTCTCTGTCAATGTAGATCTACCACCAGACTGCCACAAGGAGGTTCCTCTTTCTTCAAACCTGCCATGCTGCCTGCACAAATGACCTCACCCACCAGTAGATATCCCTATTGTCAGAAAATGGCCTCCGCGTCCTCCAACACCAAGCTCTGTCGAGAGCATCGACCCCTTCCTAAGCCCACTGGTCCAGGACCTATTCAATGCTCATCAGGTCCCATATTTATTGCTTGGAGGAAATTGGACCCCCTTTTAAAATTTGAATTAACCCTACGTGCCCTTTTTGAATCTGATTTCAGGATTCCTTATGTATCGGTTTCTTGCCACTTAAATTCGTGAATTCTGAATACCCGACTTCCACGGTACTCTTGACACGCGTTATCCCTGCTGGCTATAGGCCTTGGGCCATATGACTGTCACCTCATGACCTCGGTCAAACCCTTTATCGAGGTTTCAACATTTTTTATGTCACCATGCACATGCCTACGAAATCCCCGATCCTCCGATCCCCGATTCTCCGTTGAAGGAAATCAACGGTCCAAATGCAATCTTGACTCAACGGTTGTGATTGAATCGCAATATCGTGTTTCACGATTTCGGGGTTTCTGTTGCAGTGTGTTCTTGCCTTTTTTCATTCTAATACGAGCTACAATCAACGATCCTGATCCTTTCTGGATTTGACGGTCCAGATTCAATCGGGATTTCTTTCATCGCTATTTCACAATGCGCAAATCCCTTGTCACCGGGATCTCCGATTTCCCGATGGCGCTTGATCCTTTGCCACGCATCCTTCCAGATGGATGGCTCTGATCTTTCTTGGTGGCCCACACACTATCTTTCGTATCGGGAAATCGTATTTCACGATTTCGGGATTTCTGATGCACTTGTTCACGGGAGTCGCAAAACCCCGATTCCCGATTCTCCGATACAGGTTGTGATCAACGGTCCAGAACATTTCTTATCCAATGGTTGTGATTACATCGCAAAATCACATATCACAATTTCGGAGTTCTTGATGTCAAGAGATTTTGGCATTACAAAGTCCCAATCCCCGATACTCTGCTGACGTCACACGTGGTTTGACACGTGTTAAACACTGCCACATGTCACTCTGATTCGTGACTTACCTGTGCCTAAACTGTTGAATCTTCCTACCACCTATCATTACCTGGTTGTGCCACGTTTCCCTAGTTGTCGTGAACTGCTGTCGTGAATAAGATCGAAGGTCTAAATCTCATGTTGATCTGACGGTGCAGATTCAGTCGGGATTTCGCATATCATGAAATCGGGATTTTCGTTGCATTGTTTTATTTTCATGTTGAAACCCCGATCCCTGAAACTCCGATGAAGCCTCCTGTCTACAAGTGGATGGTCCCGATCTCTTCTTGATTTAACGGCTTTGATCAAGTCGCGAAATCACATATCGCGATTTCGGGGTTTTCGTTGTTATTGTTCATGAGACTCGTGAAACTCTGATTCCCGATTCTCCAATGAAGCCTCCTGTCTACATGTGGATGGTCCTGATCGCTGCTTGATTTAACGGCTGTGATCAAATCGTGAAATCGCATATCGTGATTTTGGAGTTTTCATTGTCGAATGAATTGGACATTTCAAAGTCCCGATCCCCGATTCTCCAATGGCTTATCTCCCTCGCATATTTTGTAGATCTGATAGCTATCGGGTATCTGCTTCCAATCTGATGGCGCAGATCACTTCTTCTACACGCCAACTCCTACGCTTAACATCTGCGCAGCTTCTCCCGATCCAACAGCTGTCGGGATTTCCGAGTGAGATCCGACGGCTCTCGGTCTCTTTCCTGTGCTCCTTGCACGTATAAGAGCGCTATGCCTCCTGAGCTTATTTTCCTCGAATCCTTAAAGGATTCCGACGTCTGCCCGCGATCATTAACCTCTCTGAGCTTTGTCTTTTGTTTGTCTGTCATCCTGTAAAACACGCCAACAATCCTTTGTACATTCTTCCTCTATACATGCCATCTTCATTGCTGTACTTGCCATCAATGACAAGCATATGCTACCTGTTAAATGTGTCCAACAAAAGGTGTACAAACCAGGAGAATGATAATCAAAGACACCGTACAATCACATATAGCATTCATATCCATGGTGGAACCCAAGAACATTAATGAAACCAGTAAATATGTAAATTGGTTAAAATCAATGAATGAGGAACTGGATCAAATTGAGAAGAACAATACTTGGGAGCTTGTTGCTAGACCTGCAGATAAGAATGTAATTGGATCCAAATGGGTGTTTAAGAACAAAATGAATGAACAAGGACAAATTGTTAGGAATAAAGACAAATTGGTCTATAAGGGGTATGCACAAGTTGAAGGACAAGATTTCGATGAAACCTTTTCACCAGTGGCAAGATTGGAAGCCATCAGAATGCTTCTTTCCTATGCATGTGATAAGAACTTTAAAGTATATTAGATGGATGTTAAGTCAACATTTATTAATGGAGATCTAGAAGAAGATGTATATGTGGAGAAACCTGAAGGATTTTCACTGATAGATAATCCTGACTATTTCTGTCAGTTGAAAAAGGCATTATATGGACTGAAACAGGCACCATGAGCTTGGTATTATAGATTGGACAATTTTTTACAGGAAAAAGGGTTCAAGAAAGGTACCATTGACAGTAATCTATACATTAAGTCTGAAGGTGATGCTTTATTAGTTGTTTTGGTTTATGTAGATGACATTATTTTTGTATGCACTAATGACCCTTCAGTTCATTGGTTTTCTAATTCAATGCAGGCTGAGTTTGAGATATCCATGATAGGACAACTGTCACATTTTCTTGTTTTACAGATCAATTAGAGTTCTGCAGGGATATTTATCTCTCAAGAAAAGTATTTGAAAGAGATGTTAAAGAGGTTTCATATGGAATATTCTACACATGTGAGCACACCTATGGTGGTTGGTTGCAAGCTCATTAAAGATGATATTTCACTTGATGTTGATCAAAGAACATATCGATCAATGATAGTCAGTCTTCTGTACATCACAACATCCCGTCCTAATATAATGCAAGTTGTTGGAATGGTAGGTCGTTATCAATCTGCTCCTAAACAAATTCATTTAGCAACTGTCAAAAGTATATTCAAATATTTGAAGGGTACAATGACTTATGGTCTCTGGTATCATAGAAATCAAAATTTTCAATTAACTGCATATTCAGATGCTGATTGGACAAATTGTTTGGATGAGAGAAAGATCACCAGTGGAGGTGCATTCTTCTTAGGTGATTCTTTAGTAGCATGGATTAGTAAGAAGTAGGAATATATTTCATTATCAACTACAGAGGAAGAGTACATTGCTATTACTACTTGCTGCACTCAGATCTTATGGATGATACAAACTCTTGTAGATTTGAAGGTAAATTATACTGATCCAATTCCACTTCACTATGATAACACCAATGCCACTAGTGCCTCCAAGAATCCTGTTCTACATGAAAATACTAAGTATATACCAATAAAATATCATTTTCTCAAAGAGCAGGTTACAAACAAAGTTGTTCAGTTGAATTATATTCCTTCCACAGAGCAGATAGATGATATCTTCACTAAACTGCTTGCAAAAGCTCAGTTTGAGTATCTATGCTAGAAGTTGGGTGTGACCTTGTTATCAAGTTAAAATAGCATATCTGATCAGGGGGAGAGTGATCATAGTATATCTGATTAGGGGGAGAGTGCTTATTGTATCATTGTTCAGGGGGAGAACATAGTCACTCTCAGTTTTCTTTGACATTGATGTCAAAGGGGGAGAAAAGGTGTGGTCTAGATGCTACAGTTGGAGGTCTAAGCATAATAGTGCATCCTTTCAGGGTTCCCATCAATGCCAAAGGGGGATATTGTTGGCATGTTTTACAGGAAGCGTGTTCTTTTCATTGATGGCAAGAACATCAGTGACGATGGAAAATAGGAGAAACATAAGCTCAGAAGAGATGTCACTTTCCAGAAGTACAGACAAGGTCCAAGAGAAAAAATCCCAGGAGGAACAAAGGTCAAGACCCTTGAACACTTAGAAAACCTTCTAAGTTAGAGAGATCAGAAGCTCATGAGAGAGGGCAAAAGTGACTATAGGATCATAGCATAGAGGACCAAAAACCATCTGATTGAAACAAGGTGCACGATCCTTAAGGATTTGCACACGTAGGAGAGAGAACTTACCAAAGTTCTTAAGTCCTGAAGTAGTTTGGGATCGTCCATCATCAAGGAGGATAGGTGGCATAGTCTCCAAAACTCTGAAATTTCCTGGATCAAAAGGAGGTGAAATAGGTGAAGTAATTTGAGACCATTCATCACCAGGAGGAGAAGCTGGCTCATGGATCATCCAAAGAAGATCTCAAGATTCAGATCATCCAAAGAGAATTTGGGTCGTCTGAACTAGAGTGTCATTTTGATATTTGAAATCCCCGACATTCAGAGATACGAAGAGTCGAAATAAATTCTCAACCGTCGGATCATTCGAAGTAAATCTCAGTTGTCAGATTGTCTGAAGAAAATATCAAGCGTCAGATCGTCCGAAGTGAATCTGGGCCATCAGATCTAGAGCATCAGTTTGATATTTGAAATCCCTAATGTCCGAAGAGTCTGAGAGATGAAATAAATTCTCAACCATTGAATCATTCAAAGTAAATCTCAGTCGTCATATCATCCGAAGAAGATCTCAAGCATCATATTGTTCGAAGTGAATTTGGGTCATCTGATCCAAAAAAGACACGGCGTAAACCTGTGGACTCCGTGTAAAAACCAGAAGTAAGCCTCAACCATTTGATTCAAGGACATGTGGCAGACCACGTCAGCGAGTGACATGTGGCAACCACTCGGCCCGTGCCAAGTCAAAAGGCGACGTGTGTAATGTTACATCACTCTGAGAGTTTTACTTCAGGAGTTTCACCACTAGCAGATGCCTAAAGTGTCGAACATCGAAGTCTGAAACTGGACATAAGTCATCTGATCTAAAGATCACTTTGGGTGAATTCTCAATCATTGATCAAAATACAGTGGAAGCATAGCGTAAGAAGAATAACCAAAATGTTGAAGTAAATGGTGGTCATCCATCACAATGCATGATTAAGTCATAGTCGACAGATTAAGCAGTGAAAGCATAAGTGTAAACCATCCGATATATTTGGATAGGTGTCTGCAGATCATTAACTCTAGAATATTGATGTATGAAAGAAATAAGAGTTTGAGAATTGAAAGTCCCGAAGGCCGAACTCGCGGAGGAGATCTTGATCATAGATTTAGGGATACAAGTGTCAATAGATATTCCACTCCATAATATTTTCATATGGGAAGAGAGAGATTTGAGAGTTGAAACTCCCAAAAACCGAAAGGCCAAAATCAATCGTAGCGGTTGATTTGGAAGGAAGCTATGTGTCGACGAATCATGGAGATCTGGGATCACGTGTAGAAGGAGGAAAGGAAGGAAAATATCAATCATTGATCAAGTGGCATCACCAAGGGATTGGAGATCAATGGTCATGCTCATTTACAGGGATAGAACATGCTCAGGTATTAATTTTTCTTGAGTGGGCTGCAATCAAAACCATAGTATCGCCAAAGGCATACGTGGAGCTCTATAGTGAATTGTGGGGAAAAAAGCAGATTTCCCTCAAACTACCTTTGATCGCGCCCGCAGTCACGTGGTCACATGAGAGCATCACCCAAGGTCACATCAATGTAATATTGAGGAAGGATCTAGCGTTTCTAGGCTCCACATCGGAGGTTACACATTGAAAAGTTAAAAAGCATCTGCATGTATAATCCAACAACGTTGATGAAACCGAATCTGATCGAAGGGTTGCTATTTCATCTCATGATTTATTGATAAGTTATGATTTCATTCCACTAACTGAATCATTGTTCCTGAGTGGTTGAATCATTGTTCCTGAGCATTGGAGTCATTATTCTTGGGCATTTTTGATATTCCCAACTTGAGCGTTGGAGATGTGGAGTGTAACGGATGATGAGAGCAGGAATAAAAGAAAAATGTCGTGACAGAGAGAGGTTGTTGTTTGTCTATAAAAATTAGTCAAACTGTAAGCATGAAGATCACAGCATGAACTGAGGGAGAAAACGCAGAGATGAAGAACATAAGATGGATAGAGCATAAATGGTGAAAACAACAAACTGTATGAGAACTTAAGCGCAAGAAGATGCGAGCAGGAAGACACTGATGCAGGCAGAGAAGAATAGTGTGGTAGAACAATGATGAGACTGGTAAGCCATTGATAGATAATGTGTCACTATACTAAATTTCAGCAAGCAAAGATTTATATCTCAGGGTGGTGCTAGGGAGGACTGTTGTCCTCAAAGTTTCAAGTGGGTGCTTCAACACAGGGAGTTGTAGCTTCCATCTGGTTGCAGCTAGAAAAATAGGGTGGTAGGGTGGTGCAAGGGAGAAACATTGTTCTATGTTATACAGGTTGGTTCCTATGTGACTAGAATTTGGTGATTCCATCCAGTTAGTGCTGGAACACTCAGGGAGCTGGTGCTCCCTTTTAGTGGGTGCTAGAGAAACTAGAGAGTTGGTGCTCTCAACAAGTTGCAGCTTGTTAAAGAAGAGGTTGTAGCCTCATTTTGAGTTGGTGCTCAAAGGAAGATGATGTACATAACTTAAAAGACTACCTACCATTCGAAGAAGAAGAGGTTTTCTCCCTTTATGGGTTTCCTCATGAATATATGTCTATGTGTATATCATATGTTTGATTGATGTTTGTTATTTATGATGTTCATGTCTTGCATAATATTGATGATCACTTGGAGAAGGTTAATAATATTTTAATAAGCATAAAATTGTTTAAGCATAATAACCACTAATTCACCCCCCCTCTCATTTGTCTTAGTAATTCCAACATATTGACCCAATTGAAAACATGACTAAACAATCTAATAGGAACAATGGTTCATTGACATTGTATTAATTGAAATAGTATGATTAATATATTATTGAAAATGAACATACTTATAATGAAGAGATACATTCCTATATTGAAGAGGTGCAATTGTTTAGTTGTACATGACCACATTTGAAGACTATATAAAAAAAAATCTTGTTGAAATAGGGTGTGTCTATAGGCTTGAAATCTAAAGATCAATAATAGTCTCAGAGACCAATAAAGTAAATGAAGATATGTAGCTGAAGAAAAAAAAGATTACGAAGATTTGAATATTGAAGTACTTATCATAAAAAGGGAGGTTGGGTGGTGCTAGGGAAGGTTGGAGACTACAAAGGAGGTTGTATCCTCCTTCCAATTCAAGCTAGTAAACCAAGCTTTTGTAACATATTTTTAGTTATAGATAAAGAAAATAGGGAGTTGGTAATTCCTTCCAATCGGTGCTGGTAAAATCTAGAGGGTTTGAAGCCTCCTTCTAGTTGGTGCTAGTAAAACAAGGAATTGGTGTTTCCTTTGAGTTGGAGATCATAAATAAAATGCAATCTTATTAAAAATAAGAACATTTTTTTCTTTTGGTTTTTCATGTTAAAATTCTGTGCCCTATACAATTCTATTGATCATTTTTTTGTATTTGATAAAATTAACAATGAAGTGGTTTTAAATTGTGGAAAAATGATAATAATGATTCACCCCCCCCTCTTAGTATCAAACAATATTAAAACATAAGGTATACCATTACTTAGATGTCATAGTGTCTAGGAGGGCACTACAATGAGGATTTGAACTAGGGCATGATCAATTTCATCAGTCCTCTCCCACCCTCATCATGATTTTTCATAAAGACAATAACATGGAACCAAATATAATTTAAAGTGATGTTTAACATGAACTCATAATTTTTAACCTTCTTGATACAAATAACATCAAGATTATAAATAAAGGTCCATCCCATGGACCATACTTTTTATCCAAGGTTTAGTGAGGCCATTGAAATTCCATGATGTTACCTTCATTTAGGATTTATAGAAATATAATCCATATTGAGCTTATCAATGTTATCACTCATATCAATTTTATGAACCAAATTCCCAAACAATACACTAAATAATCCACTACGAGGGGGAAACCTCCTTTTACAATATATGTAATGAACAAGACAATATGATATGCTCCTAAAATAGGTATCCTTATTATATATATATATATATATATATATATATATATATAGGAGACCACGAGTTCAATTACAATTAAAATGGATAGCCAATAATGCTAATATAACAATAGAAATAAAACAATTAAATATCTAGGGATTTACTTGGGTCATTATTCCTATCATGGAGACTAACATGACCCTCCCCTTTAAACAAGTGTTTCCCTCAACACTTGATTAAATACATGTTTTTTTGCACGAAGAAATCATGTTCCCATGTTGCTTCTTCTATTAGTATGTTCTTCCACTTGTTGAGGTACTTAGTGATTGATTGATTTCACATTTGATTAACTCTTGTTTCAAGGATTGTCTCTGGTTCTAGTATGATTTTCCCTTTTTCATTAATCTTTGGTAAAATAGTTTGAACTAGGATCTTTTCACTGATTACCTTCTTTAAGCAAGAAACATGGAAGACTGGATGTACATGTGAAAATGGAGGTAACTTCAATTTGTAATCCATACTTCTAATACTTTGCAACACCTTATAGGGACCATAATACTTGGGTGCTAATTTTTTCTTGAGAGGCATTTGTTTGTATGGTTGTAGCCTTAGAAATACCCAATCCCCCACTTCAAATTCCCTTTTATTGTGATGTTTATTTTCTTATTGTTTCATCCTATTTTGTGTTGTAACCAAATTGTCCTTCAATAGTTTAAGAACCTCTTGTTGGTGCTGTATGTGGTCCTCCACTACTTGAACCTTCTATTTCCCTTTCAAGGGTGATGTGATGGATGGAGGATGATATCCATAAAGTTCCATAAAGTGCCATAAATGGATAATGTTTCTATATATCTTCTATTTAACAAAGAACACTTGCACATTTTATCTTATGAACCAAAATTTCCAACGTACTTATGACATGTCACGCACTATGTGTGTGGGCTACAAATTATTAACTTGCACTAGTTTCCTAATATGCATCTACACGAAGGAAATTGCATTGCAGAAAATCAAAACATATAGGAACTAGATTTTAACACTTTTGATTTTGAGTCTAATGTATGGCTCCTCTTAGAGTGATATAATCAATGGCCTAGTATTGTGATAACACCTCTTTTTGGTGCAAGATCGAGACCAAAGTTCTTGGAGGATACCAACAAAAGATACCATTATATTCTAGATGCGCTGGCATATTAAACCTTTCACAAGGGAAGGAGGTCTCACATGAAGCACAACCAAGACTTGAATAATGAAAGGAGCTAAGGAAAACACAACATCAGATATAGATTTTTCACTTCTTAGATTCATATATTAATGACAAAGACATGTAGTGATACTTATCAAATACTAGATAGACAAGAATAAAGTGGTTGCGCAACATAACCATAAATCCATGCACATCATATAGGATCAACAAAAAAAATAATTTTTAGGGCCCAAAAAAATCCATTATATTATCAGCAGCACCATCAGAATGTCATACAACATATCTATCTCTCATACAAACTCAAGACTTTACTGGGGAAGCACAATGATACCAATGAAAACCATTACAATATATCCTCATGACTGTATCGACCCAATCACAACCCAAAACAATGATAATAGTAGCAATGATGTTTCTTCTCACTCCTATACTAAACACTAACCCACCCAATAAGACTAATAACCTTTCCCTCGTCACACTACCTTCTTATTTATACCTTTTTTCTTTGCCACTTTTTATTCCTTTTTTTGCTATCTTCTCATTTTTTCTCTAGTGATCGATGCTCTTTCTTATTTTATAACCGATGCATGGCACTTTTAACTACTTCTTATTCTTATTTTTCTCATTCAGTTAGATTTTATTAATACTAACATTTTTCGCCACTTTTAGTCTTCCAGCTGGCATGGGACGATTTCCCAAAATCTCATCATTTCCAAAAATGGAGGGCCCAACAGGCCCCGACCAAAACCATTGACTTGTCCCAATTCAACCTTTCACTTCCTTTCCTAGTCCTTCTTCAAATGGGTGGACAAAATCTAGTACAAATTTGATGGCCTATTGGTATAAACTGTCATAATTCTCTATCTGATCCCTCCACTTTATAACGAAAGTGGAAGCTCCCGCAATGAACTTATGGACTGTAGAAACATGTGTCTCCACAAGCTTAGTGGTGAGTAGAGTCTACCACTTATTTTCTGCAATGGAATCCAATTGGTGGATTTTGACATACTCATCTTGAACTACAGGGAGGAAGTCCCTGAGTTCTTTCTTGTTGGCCTACATAGCTTCATACATTTGATCTAGATTTTCATTTGCATCATGAAGCTCAAAAAAATTGGCTTGTTGCGTAATGGGGTTGATGATCATCTCTACTTTTGCATTCATCTTCTTGATCTGCACTTGAAGTTCTTCTGTTAGTACAAATTTTCTTTGAAAATGTCAAAATATTGATCACATTCAAGGTTCTAGATGAAGGCTTGAAATTTCTTCAGCAACTTCTCCAATGGGATAGTTATTCTTGCATAACTGCTGATAAACCTATGATAATACCTAGTGTGATATGGAGTGGACCGAAACAACTTAGCATTCATAGGATTCCCTTTGTAGAATCAACAAATACTCCTTCTCTGCATACAATATGTCCTAGTAGATTTTGAAAAGGTACACAAAAAACACACTTCAAATTTAGAGAGATCTATAGCTGCCTACAGTGGTAAAAAATTAGTAAACTTATGTGCTCCTTCAACAAGCTATACACCATCTTGTCGTGTATATACACCTCAAGGAATTTGTGAATAAAATATTGAAAGGTAGCAATTACAATCTAGGAGAAAATAACACGAGCATTTTTCATCCCAAAGGGCATAACATTATAATAAAAAGAACCCCACTCGGTAATAAAGGTGGTTTTTTTTGTGTCCTCTTCTGCAATCCTAACCTGATGATAACTTGAGAAACCATCTGTGAAGGAATAAGCTTCATTCCTCACCACTTAATCTATGACTTCATCACTAAAGGGAGTGGGAAAAGGGTAGTGTACACAAGTTGATTTCAAAATCCTGTAATACACATGGACTCATATGTCATCAGTACCTTAATTTCTCTGTATGAAAATCATACTAATCCATTTAGCCTCATCCACGGGAAATATTAACCCAAATTCAAGCATCCTGTTGATCTCCTTCTTAACCTCTTCCTTGACTTGAGGGTTATATTGGTATGGCCTATGTTTGACTGTATTAACATCATGTTTTGATTCTATATTCATCTCTCCCAAATTTCCTTTAATCTTCTTTAGTTATGAAAAACTCTTAGGAAATAGATTCTCATATGCCCAAAACATAGCCTGTATCTTTGTCATGATTTGATCATCCCAATAGTCCCCTATAGATTCCATCTTAGGATGCTCCTCACTCCCAATATTCACTTTCTACAACTTTAGAGGCTGGGTATATGAATTATTAGTATCCATGATAGGGTATCCTTAACTTCTCTTGTTTTGGTGGAATCTCTAAAAGTCAAATGTCTAATCTCCTCTAGGTATTTAGGATCTCCAGGGTCCTTGTTAACCTTATTACAAGCCATGGGTATTCTTTCAAGGGATGGATAGAAACTATATTCAAGTAAATTTTCATGTTCATAGTAGACTGTAAGTGGATATTTAGGCTTGAATTCATTACTATTTTTTTTTCTTGATTTGCTACAACACAACTGTGATTTCCAAAGACTTACTAGAAAAAGAAAAATCATGACAAAACTAAACTTATAACACCTTCCAACATGCAGTTTGTCTTCAGGTCTCCTTGTGCACATACCAGTATTTTAGAATTGTTCCCATAGAATGAAAGAATTGATGTACCCATAACTAATAAGGAACTTGCACAACTTTCCATATCTTAAGACAATGCTTGATGTGCTCAGTTTGATTAGATAGACCATCATATGTCTGCAAAGACAATATAAGAACCTTATTCTTCTGATCTTTGTTAAAGTGACTAACATGCAATGGAGGAAGGAAATAATATTGTATGGAAATCTTAACCTCGTCCCAAGAATAAATGGCTTCTTTGTGACCAACCCACCACCTAACGGGAGTATATTTCAAAGCTATATCCAAAGATGGAATCTGCTACTTTTTTGCAGTTGCATACTCCATATCTATAAGGAAGCCATGTAAATATGATTTTCCATGATAAGTTGGACATTCCTTAATCTTTTTCCCAATCCAATGGACTGAACGAATAGTAGTGCAATGCGTGGAGAAATTTTCATACCTTCCTTGCTACCAGCTATCAAATGTTGCTTCAGAATCTACATCCCCATATTGAACACTCCTCCAACTAGATGGTGATATCAGCAAGTACAAATCTTGACTTGTCACAAAATGATACTCACAGGTACATGGCATAGACTACATAGAGACATTTTCACCTGTTGCAAAAATGAATTCCATTCGACTAGTTTTGGCCATTGTTGCTTCTCGCAAATGGGAAGTTCATCACATGAATTACATCCGCGAGCTGATCCATGACAGAGTCATTTCACTGTGGTACTACCTCACAGAGTAGAAGGTTGCAAACATCTTCACCAAGTCCTTCACTGAAAAGAAATTTTTAGAACTAAGAGCTATGCTTGGAGTGGTGGAGACAACTGAGTAGGTCACTTTTGGCCACTCAACATTTTTTTCCTCTTTTTTTGAGGGGGGTTTTCCCACGAGGTTTTCCCTCTTTCCTCTTTTCATGAGGATTTCTTTTATGTAATGAGTGCATAAAATGGCCAAGTTGTCGGGACTCAAATTTTTTGTCCTTACAGTTAGGCTTAAGCGGGGGTGTTGGAGCATAACCCTAAGTTACATTAGTTTATACCTAGATTAGACTCCTAGATCTTGGTTAATACATTCATTTACACTTTATTTCACCTAATTTGGTGACATAGAGAAGAAGGGCACCTCATCCCTAGAGTTTAGGGAAAAATGCTAATTTTAGATCAAGACTCAACTCTCGGTTCTTGATTTTCTTGATTTATTCTTGATTTTATTGATTTATTCATGATTTATTCCAACTCCCCCATGAAAAAACTCATATATTATTGGGGAATGTGAACCTCCTCTTTGAGTGAGAGATTTATTCCTTAATTAATGATTTTTGCCATTACTATTATTAGTAACTACTATTTCGGGCTAGTTAAGTGAGTTGGAACTGCTTCTCTTGTCAGTGAAGTGAGAACAAGTGAGATAATGCACATTGCTTGAATCTTGTGGACATTAATGAGTCCATGAAATGTATATTTAATGGTCTATGTCGAACTATGTGGTCTACCTTAGCTTATGACACCTATTTTAGTTATTTCTAGCTTTTTTTGACTAGAATTTCTATGTTGGAAATTCTATATATTCACCTCCTCTCTTATTTTTGAGGATGGTTGCTCATGTATATTCATTTTTTATTAATATAATTCTTTGATTTATGGAGCAAAAACTTTCTCTCATCTCTTGAATATCAGCAAATTGTATGTGTTCAATTTAACTAGAATTCTAGATCTATCGGGGTTTCTGCAGGAATTCTACACCTTTTGTGACTTGTCCAAGGATCCCATCTGAGTTGGTGACTCTCTAGTGACCATGTTTGATGAGTATTATTATTATAATGAATTTCCACAAATATAGGTGATGGAGGGCTAGGAATCTATCTTAACATTTCTATGTAACTATTAAATAATTCCTTCATTCTTGTGGGATCATATTTGGTATATTATAGCATATCCTTGCAAAGTTTTATTTGATGTGAACTTTATGCGTTGGCACCAATATTTTCTCCTCCCCTAGTTATGATATTAATATTGGGCCCATCTCTTTCAGCCATGGATATAGGTTCAAAATTTATCACATTGGCCCCTCTCTTCCTGAAGTGATCCTCCCATTCATCAATCAGATCCAAACAATCCTCAGTAGCATGAGTGTTGTTCCTGCAGTGTGCACACCAAGGTGTTAGAGGAAGTGAGAAATCATTCTCAATATGCCCCTTCTCATCACAATTTTAGAAAAGAACTAGTCCTCTTCCTCTAGTTTATCCTCCTTGGTATCCACCTCCAACCCCATGATGCCTTCCAGGTCCTTAAGGTTCTTCATTGACCCTGAATGTAGACTGATCCAATCTGTCCACATGTGCATCCAGAGCTCGACATTGATTGGTGTTATGAGAGGGTGAACCACATAAATCACAATATATGGTGTTTAATGTAGGTGTGTACTTTTGAATAATGGGACAATGTCTTGTTGAATTTCCATGGCTTCAATAAATATCACAATATTTGTTTCTCTGACCCCCTTGATTATTCAAAAATTCATGATACTGGATAGGTCCATAAAAAGGTGCAGTAGAAGCAACTTTCATAACTCCTTCAACTGGTTCAACTGGTGTAGGATCCATTTTCATACCAGAGGGACCTATACCCATCAATATTAGACATTCATTGGCCACATGACCCTTTGTGTAACATCCTGTGTACCATACTTGGGGTTGACCAACTTTAGAAAAGATCAACTCTTGAATTTTCTCAGTTAGCACATATATTTGGCCTTGTAGTTTCTTAATATTAGCATTTTCTGTAGATCTCATAATTCTTAAACTCCATGGATAACCTGCCATATCTTCAATATTCATTGCTTGTTGCAATGCTTCTCCCAATGTAGCTATTCTTTACTGAGTCAAAGGAATGTAGGTCAAAGGTAATAATCCTTGAATAAACCATTCTCTCTAATGATCCTCATGGATAGGGTTTTCTAATTTCACTATCACATCCTTAAATATTTGATTGTATTCCCATGTGGACTCACCATCTGTCTACTTTATCTTCTGCAACTCAGATATATCCTATTTTTGTAACTGTGGTAGCCATAATTATGCTATAAATTTCTTCTTCACCTATGCTAGCATGAAAGATTTCCCCTGAGACCCAAGCTCAATTTTATTCATGTACCATTTGAGAGTCTAACCTCTCAAGGTAGTCTAAAACTAAACTAGCTTGTTCACATCTAGAGTTCCCAGAGACCTCTACATGGCCTCGTAAAGAAACTAGTGTTGCTCTACATCCTCATCCCCTTTACCCCAAAAATCAGGGTATCAGGTGAGGTATCCTTTATTTTGATTCACCATTGAGGGATTTGGATACCCTGTTAAAATGAACCCCGAAGGTCCTGGTTGTGATATGAATGAAATACTTGCCACACTTCCACTACTACCACTACTCAAACTTGTTGAAATCGAAGGGTTAGGAATAAAAAAATTGATAAAAGGATTTGTTGTAGAAATCACTAGATTTGTTGATGGCACTGGGGGAATGGGTGATTCAGTGTTGGGTCCTTTTCCTATGGAACCAATTTATTTTATCTGGGGGGTCTTGTTTACTTGCAACGATGCATTTATTTCTTTATGCAATCCATAATCCTTTGGATTTTCAAGTTCTAAACTTCCTATGGGGTCCTAGATGAGTATGAATATTTAGTTGTGACATCTACAATTATTATTTCTTCTATCTCCTTTGAGATTCCTCCCTCTAGTCTACTTCCTCTAGAGTCTTTATCTCTCTCACAAAATATCTACTTCAACCATTGTATGGAAATACTTCCTCATATATGCAATTCCCACAACTCTTCTCACTCCATTCTATGAATACTCTCAAAGTCAATCTCCTTCCATAATTGATCAAACCTCTTCATTACTTTTCTCATCTATTTTCGACACCTTTTTCAAGAATAGTAGCCCTCCTCTGAACTCTTCATCCCTTACACTTTTCTCTTGGAGACCCCCCATATCTTGAAGAAAATCTTCTTTGACCTAACTCGTTGTTGTGAGAAATATTACCCCATGGAAAGGCTAAGATCCCTTTTAAAACAAGACCCCTATATTTGGTCCAAAATATAAGTGAACAAGTGGTTACTACTTTCCCTATAGATCTAACTCAACCAATCAAGAAAGAGAGAAGAATAATGTGGCATACCTTATTTTGATATTCATCCTTGCTGCTCCAATCCACGAGCTTGATCTCCAAGCTCCTTAGTGAAACTAAAGTCCTGAAAAGACTAACAAAGGAAATATTCCTCTTTCTCTATATGATTATACAAAGAAGATCTATCTATGAAGACTGAAATGACAATAGACAAGAAAATGTAGAACACATGAAATTGAAGGGAATAGGCCAAGTTTATATTAATTGGAAAAACAAAAAGAGGCACTTAAAAAGCATCCTTGATGATGCAATAACTTCTCAAAGATCTTCCAAGGTTGGGATTTTGATCCTAGCATGAAGACATAGTATAGGATTTGACCATAACAACCTCATCCAAGTTGGATTTGGCCCTTAAAAAAAGGTGGTATCTCCCATATTTTCCTCTAACTAGATTGGTGCTCCCCCCTAGGGAGAGACAAAGCACCATTGGAACCCCATAGTAGGCTTAGGGGGAGCATTGGACCACTCTTAGTATGGGTAGGGGAGAACCACCACCCTTCTAAAGTTCCAAAAAATGGTCAATTTTTCCAAGAAAAAGGTATGGTTCTGGGCCCCAAATGGTTGGTTTCTTCTTCCAAACTAACTTAGGGATTGTGGAAACTATATTTCATGGTGTCAATGGGTTACGACACTTAGAAAATTGAATTCGACACTAGGTAGGGTGCATATGACACTTGCGATAGTGCATGTGACACTTAACCAGGTGCATACATCACTTTGTGACACTTGCGACACTTAACCAGGTGCATACATCACTTTGAAACACTTGCAACACTTAGGGTGCAACACTCAAGTATGATATTTTGGTGTGTAACAAATTCCCCCTAAAGTGTGAGGTTAGAAGAGAAATTGATAGCTGAAACACTTTACAAATTCTTCAATGCAAGGGTGCTGGAGTAGGAGAACCTGATAGAAGTTGCAAACAATCATCTGTTAGTACACATATATGTTCTATTTCTAAGGCAGACATACCTATGCTCGAAATACGAGATGACCCAAAGCATGGTCGTCGACCAATACACTATGGATCCATGAAAATACTAACTAAGTATATGGCCACCAAAGATACAATTTGGATCCATACCTCTATGACATTAATTGATCGCATCCATGAAAAATACATAGTGGAGATACGAGAAAACAAAAAATAGCCACAGATCAATATAATGTGGATCTTTGTGATAGTATATATATCACTAAGATTTCTAGTATGATGATTGTACTAAAATATTTTACATGATGAAATGATCTCCATCGCAGTATGGGAAAATAACATAACAGAGTGAGTGCCCAACCTAGGGTCTTCATCTTGATCTCAAAACAATACGAATCTAGCCATGTGAATAAATGACTTGATGTCGAACATGGTATAAACCACTTGATTACTAGTCATTGAGGTATACCATTAACAAGTGTGAGGGAAATCACCAATGATGAAAATGACTCCCAAGGTACCCTAGTACATTTTAGTAAATGTGAATAAATGAGATGATGTGGAACATTCATGGAATCATATGATCATAGGTCAATGATGTAAACCTACCATTGAAAGCGAGGAGGCTTGTTGGCATGTTTTTAAACAGAGGCAGAGTACTTTTGTTTTTCATTGATGGCGACGATCAGCACAATCAGATGGAAAAGACCAACATGATCAGTAGCATAGCGATAATGGAAAGATCATTAGTGTAAGATCAGAAGGAGGAAAACAATCAAAGCATGACAAAGGTTTAATTTTGGAGTTTCGCAGATCGGGAAATCCAAAGGAAAGAGGTTCAAACTCATGATATGTGACATCGTGATAAGATCTCGACCGTTGATTCAAGAAGGACACATGGTGAAATTTTGATATTACCTGGACTATTGGTTCCATAGGACACATGGTGAAAGATCATCGTTTTTCTAATTGGAATGTCAAAGGAGAGAAGTGCTCATTTGATTGGCGAGTGGTCATATTTCAAGGCCACATTGTCGAAGGCTTAAGGGAAGGAGATAATTGCTAAGTTCCATCTTGGCATTCGCAACTTGGAGTATCGAAACTCTTCATTATAGGAATCGAATATGAGATCATGAAAAGATCTGGACTGTCAGATCACAAAGGATTGTGGACCATTGATCAAGCATGAAGAAGGCTCATGAAGTGGAAAAATTGTGATAAGATCTGGATCATTGATCCAAGAGGGGCATGTGGTGATAGATCAGAGCACGAAAGAATACCTGAGACACGAAAGTGAAAAATGCATTGTCGAACAAGGCTGTGGTCATAGCCAGTGGTTACATATGCAGAAGATGGAGGAAGAAGCTAGCAGTGTTAAGCTCCATCTTGGAGTCTCAGTGATCGCGACTTGGAGCATCAAGACCCTTCATCATAGAAATCGTGATATGCAAGATAGTGATGAGATCTAGACCGTCGGATCATTGGAGATCTTGACTGTTGATCAGTCTCGATGAAGTTTATAAGTTCGTGAAATATGAAGTGCCTTTTGGCGCAGCCTATGGTCACCGCTAGTGGTCACGTGAGGGGAAGAAGCTAGTGGTGCTGAGCTCCATCTCGGAGTCTCGACGATCACAAATTGGAGTGTCGATATCCTTTATCACAAGAATGCTGAGATGCGAGATCACGAAATTCAAATTCTTTTTAGCGCTCGATCACAGCTAGTGGGCATATGAGATAAATGCAAAACCCTGCCGATTTAATCCAACGGTGCAAGTGAATTTGAATATGATCGAAGGGATACTGTTGCACTTCACATTTAATTAATCAGTTATGATTTAGTTAGAAAAATGGATTCATGATTATTGATCGGTTGGCGATTCAGTTGCTGAGGCATTTTTTCCCAAGAAGATTCGAGGTGTAATTGATGAGGTGTGTGTGAATAAAAAGAGACATGAAGCAACTATGTAAGGTTGGTTTTTCTAACCAGAAAAATGTGATGAATGGTAAGAAGAGTAAAATTAAAGGTTCCAGAGCTTGAGATAAAAATCAGAGATGAGTAACAGTTGTTGAACAGACAGTGTTAAGCCCTAATATTGGCTCATTACCACTTAATTGGGGCATATTAGATTAGTAATGTTATTTTATTTATGTCGGCTTTAGGCCATTAATTGTGATTTAGATTAGTAATGTTA
>JZKD02S1683837.1:509444-538556 GCA_000966675.3 Picea glauca
CTAAGAGATAAAGAACATAACAGTTGTTGATTCATTTTATGAATGATAGCTTTGTCTTCTTCGTAGGCTAAATTGTTATATAAGTTTTCTGCATAATAGGTTTCCCTTTTGCAGAAGATTTATCATCAGAAAACTGTTATGATTTCTTTTATGTCTTGTTTTTCCTATAACATACTTCAAGAAGAAGCATAGCTGATCGTTTTCGAGAGGCTTAAGGACTAAATGGTGTGAATTTCTTCCTTCAACCAGCTTAAGAAGTCATCTTAGACAGGACAGACTTGGAGCGTTTCCATGTCAATTAGTTAGATGTTTATTGCTTTGATTAATTAGTATAATATAAATGATAGCTTAGTTAGATTTATATTACATTGTTTTATTTCAGTAATATACATTAGATTGTCTAATTTCAGTTAGCTTTCTTTCCTGTTTATAAATACAAAAAAAAAAAAAGACCCTTGGCTGTCTCAGGGCAGCGATCACATGAGTTTTGCAGGTTTTAATCAAATCTGTAGTTTGTCCATATTGTACTGTGAATAAAGAATATCATAGCTGATAATTAGGTAGTTGATTTGAGTTATTATAATCATAGTTAGTATCTTGTATTTAGTAATTTATAGTTAGATTAGTGTAGTTAGTTTAGTTTTCTTTATTAGTTTCTAGTTTCCTTTATCAGTTTAGTTCTTTGTCTTTGATTTATTAGTTTCTAGTTTCCTTTTAGATTTCTTAGCTCAAATCATTTCTCTTTGGTTTCCATATGAGACCTTAGGGCGGCCAACGGAGCCGTTAAACTCGTCAGGGTCTTCCATTCCAAACGGCTTGGGTTATTTAGACAACACCGGACCGGTTCCACTCTCCCAGTTGACGGACGGTCAATTTCGCCCGTCAACACGACTCCAGCCAACGACATAAATTTTAAGCAAATAACGGATGACACGTGGCGACCATTAACTAGGCCACGTGTCGTCGCTCCATTCGCTGCCAAACATGCCAAGTCACCTGCCAACTATCTGAATGCCATCCTTCCACATGTCGTATGGCTTGCCATGTGTCGTACAACCTTCCACATCAGCGTCCGTACGGACTATACAACCAACAATCCTTTTTTTCCTATTTGTAAATTTGAACAGAAAGCGATATATCTCACTCTCGATGCCCTTTTGAACCTAAATGAGTTGCATTTGGTTCACAACGATGATGCCTACGCTCTTGTCCGATTTAAAGCAATTCTGAGCACTTTGAATTTTTGAGCAAAATTTGATCCCCTGATCATTGGTCCTGGAGATTGGACTCACATAGGTCCTTTGATGCATAGTTTTATGAGCCCAAAGAAGGTAAAATCGGTGGTTTTTCAAGTTTAGAGAGTATGACAAGAACTTGAAGATGACTCCATGGATGAATTTTTCATAAATTTAGTGTCCCAAGCCCTAAAAAAGTGTAAAACAACATAGGGGAGAACTATTCTAATCATGCTTGATTAGAGTGATCCTTTTTGTAATTTGTCTCATGAGGCTGAAAAAGAGATAAACTACCACTCGAAAGACACTCTTTCAAACATTTTAATGAGTGTGTAAGGAAACAAGATCACTCGACAATCTTTTCATGTTTAGGGAGTTTGAAAAGAGCTTAAAGGAAACTCCAAAGAGTTCCTTGTTTGTATAGATTTTACAAGTCCGAAAAAGAGATAAAATCATACTTGGTAACCTATTCTCATGTATTAATGAGGAAGTTAAAGAACAAAGACTAAACTCATTCTAGAAAAGACTACTACATTACTATGGGAATGACCCCCAAGTGAGGATCACTCCTACCAACGTGTCTCTCTAGAGGTATTTTTCCCCGAGCTTCTTTGGTAGAAGCTAGTAGATTCACTCCAACATGATGTCTAGAGTGTGGAGACCTACCCCCCCAAGCATCGTTTCCTCCATTGACTCTTCTTCTTTCCTCGTTTAGGCATCTGGTTACTAATAGGAACATTTTGACTAGGCGGAGGAAAGGAAGGTTCAAGTACTCGATCCAGAGTGAGACTTGATTTCTATGGGGAAAAATCCCCCTAGTTCAAGTCTAGCGACTAGGAAAATCCTTGAAACCTTAAAATACAAAAAATATTATATCCTACCCAAATCCAATAAGACCTAATGATAATTAAGGGATGTAAGAGAAGATTGAAATATTTACCTTAAGTCCTTTCATCTGTTGTATATCCTTTCCTATCATTGTGTTGGTGGGCGAAATTGACCGCTCATCAACTGGAGGAGTCAATCTAGTCCGAGGTTGTCTAATTAACCCAAGCCATTTGGATTTATCCACTCCGACAGGTTTAGCGGCTTCGTTAGCCGATCTAAGTCCTAAAGAAAGCGAAAAAACAAAACTAAAGACAATACAATAACTTGATGAATAACACTCATTGAAACTATATATAGATCTAATATATATTTACAGTTTAACTGACTAATATTTATAAAATAAATCTACTTATTATATGTGTAATATATACAATTGATTCTGCTTCTAAGATATATATATACTATGTACACAATACAAATTTTAATCTAAATCTGCTAAAATCGAATATAATTTGATTTTTTAAACAACAGTAAAACTATTATTTAATCTGTTTATATTCTAGAAATGAAATGTCAAACTGTCTAATTGAAAATAGAAATAGCAGCTAGTAGAAGATGTTTTAATTGCAATAAATTTCTGTATTGATTAAACTAATGAAATCAAACTAGCAAACTGACCTGTTATCGCATCCAATATTTGTTCAGTGTATAGCATCCAATTTCCGTGTCTGATGAGGTAAACCCGCAACAGATCCTACAATTGCTTCTCATAAATGTGAAGCAGTAATGATGGAATTCGAATGATAAAACATATAAGATATGTGATCATAGCAATCTCATAATTTCACAAGCAGCCACATTAAGATAAATCCTGTAGTGAAAACTTGTGTATAAACGTTCAACAAAAAATAAAGATAAATCTCTTAATTCAAGTTTGAACAAAATGATTGTTGTGTGTTAAATATGGAACATAAAACATGGATAATATATGAATTTTTATCATAACAATTTGTAATAAACCACGAAATCAAAAGCAATCATAATCTAATTACGAATTGAAATAATCAGGACTTGAATAAAAACACAATACAGAGAAGCCAAAGCTGTGACAAATATTATATTCCATTCAAGTCTGTAAATGAGAAATCCATAGTTTTTTCCCTAGGTAGAGATGGTCTCATGTTTACAAAATAACATTCTTATATAGGTTCCAAGAACAAAATGTTTCCTATTGATAATATCAAATCTGTTCCAAAAATATGGGGGATGCAACCTCCCTGATTTTACTTGATATCAAAATACAAGCAACCTAGTCTGTTTATTAAAAACACCAAGTTCATATGGTTGGAATATCTCAACAGTGCTTCATATCTCTTTGAAAATCATGGGTACCTAAAAACAAATAAAAATGGGAAGATTTTAGATATGTTTTCAATTGTAAAATCAAGCAATTCGAATTTTTCTAACTAGCTATAGAATCTTACGATTATGTAGCTAGTTATAATTATAACTAGAATCATATGTTATTCAACAAACAAAACAAACTAAAGAGTAATCTATTCAAACAAATCGTGTATCCTAAATTGAGAATGACAAAATCATGCTAAACTTTGAAAAAGATCATACCTGAAATCATGGGATTAAAATATATCAAGCAATCTTGGAGTTTACTATTGCTGTCGCTGCCTCTACATTCTTAAAAATGACAGATCCAGTAGTTTTTAGGCATTTGTCTTTTTCTTGAGCTATGGATTGGAGTCTACGGTTCTCGTTTGTGAATGAATCCACTTGGTCTTTCAAAGATTTAAGACAGGACTGTAGTATAGGCACATTCGTATAATACCGATCGATCCAGGATCGACACTCATTACACTGTGGCTGTAGGGACTGTGCATTGGCACTGATAGCATTAATAGTTGTAGAATTATCCACTTGACATGTAGGTTCATCACATAATCAAATGCCAGGAAATTCAAGATTATCCTTTAGACATGGAGGCAGGTTGCTAACATAATCATAGGGTCTATCAGGGCAAAGTCCATATGAAAATGGATACTCTTCAGCCAAGAACGTTTCAATTTCCAAATCCGAGTCTTCACTTACCTCTATTGTGTTTTTTGTGTCTGCAGGGTTTGGATTTGTTTTGAGCACATCATGAAATCAAACAACCGACCCTTTTATTTTTGCAATTAACATCGACGCTACGCTTAAGCTTCTTCCATGTGGGTTTTTTTAATAGTATTAGTACAACTCTTAGGATACGAATCCGGTTGATTGTCCGGTTGAGTAGCATTAGGGTAGGTTGAGGATTCCATATTAGGGTCAGGATCATA
This sequence comes from Picea glauca, assembly GCA_000966675.3. Lineage (NCBI taxonomy): Eukaryota > Viridiplantae > Streptophyta > Pinopsida > Pinales > Pinaceae > Picea > Picea glauca. Next base: position 513,841 of record JZKD02S1683837.1, read on the forward strand.
GGGCAGGAGTGGCAGAGAAGAGGCTGTAGTGTTCACGAGGGTTTCTATGATAACAGGCTTATCAACCTGTCCCAACTCACTATTGCCAAAACCATTTCATAGCACAAAAGCATCCCAACAATCGTTGTGTAATTGCAACTGATGCACAATGATAATTTTGATTAAACCATGATGGAATAAACTAGAATCAGACTTCTACCTCCTGAACCAATTTCCCATCTTGTACAGACTTCTAAGCAGGAAGTAGGGCATATTCAATGGGAAGTCAATGAAACTCATAAGCAATCGGAGATGATATAGAAATACTAACCCAAATCTTCCTTCACACATAATGAACTGTTTCACAATAGCGAGAAGATCATGCCACCTAGGTTTTAAAGATGAGATAGGCATACCTCGGTCGCAACTAGTAATTTTCTGTGAGGTGAACAACAGAGTCTAGGGGACCTCTTCAACTTTTGCGTTCTTGAACCATTTTTTCCCGACAGCTGGTAAACCCATAGCTTGGCTTAAAAATTCTTCAGTCACCTCAAGCTGCATATCACCTATCTTTGCTCTGCAACCGTCGAAGGTCAATGTGAATTCTTGGGAAACTCTCATATTGAAACCCTTAAATTTTTCAATGAATACATGCCTACCGTTCCTTTCTAAATCGTCCCTGGTGTTATCATATGATAACAAGGTTTGGATGCCATTGGGCTCAATCCTTACCACTGGAGCCATGGTGAATAGAAGGGAATCAACACAAAAATCGGAGGTAGGGTTTGATAAGAAAACACAGAGCCACAGCCCCGAACAAAACCATGCTATGACAGTTCAAAACGGTAGGTAGAGGCGTTAATCACCATGCGTGGGAACGAAATCGTGAAGCTCGAGACCATACAGAGCAATAATAGCATACTATACTTCATAAGACACCTTGGCATATGGGTACGCATAAGAATAAGAGAACTTGAAAACCATAAAACGTACATTCATGACTTGATTACAAAGGTAAATGTATCAAATAAACATTGAATAATTAAAAGTTTTATAAATCAAAACCCCATTGATATTAATCAAATATCAATGAGTGGAGGTTTTTTCACTTATGTAACCAAGGAACGTTTAGGAACAAGGGGTTATAAACAAGGAAAACAATCATGTTCATAGCAAAATATGACAATTTGATAATAGACCATATGAACAGTTTTCCTTAATCAAAAATTGAAACAAAGTGTCAATTCCATCTTTGAGTTTTCATGCTTACAGTCATTAAAACAAAAATCGAAAGAAAGATATGTAAAAAGCGACAAATGACAAGTGTCGTTTAGTGACAATGGTTATGATGAGTAATGAAAATTTAGAGACCTTGTGTAGGCAGCTTATAAAGAATAGAAATTACATTATTGTTGCCAACAATGGAGACACGGTGGGAGAAGCAGTTATCTCTACCAAATGAGCGAGTTCATATTAGGATAATCAAACAAAAATTCGAATAAAAAACAACCAAAAAGTTGTCTGAACATCGTAAACAAATATAATGCATTCCGGTTTGAGATTACTATTATTTTAAAGAGACAAAAACTGACAACAATCTTGACAGAAGAGAATCACGATATTAAAGTTAAAATCTTCAATACTGTTGACAGGGCCGTTGCTGCTAGCAGGCATCCATAGCCTCGACAGGGATGTCAGTTAAACCACTCTGATATCTGTATCCTACCAAGAAGTTCCAGATTAGAACGAAGGACATTTAAGGTAAAAGAGAATCCATATCTGAGAATTTTCTTATACTTGACATTGCTTCGCTGCCAACGGGCCTGTTCAGTACCTCAGCGAAGTTATCTTGGCGTCATGCATGCATTTACCGGCTTCCAATAGACCCTTTCAGTATCCCAGAGGGTTTACAAGAACTTCCCACAGCTCTATGAAGGTTTATTTAGTTTTAAAGATTTTTAATAGAGCAGGGTGACGCTGAAAAATCCTGGGTTTTTGGACACATCATTAGTAAATTACAGACCTTGAAGAAATTTCTTAGCTGTCCTTCATTAAGATATAGAAATAGTTTGTTAATAAACCGACTTTCAAAAGTAGGGAGACATCTCTGAGTTGTTCTCTTAAGGAACAGGGATAGTGTAAAAGGAATTTTTATGGATGATCGTGAGTACCTTCAGCTGCAGATTGAAATCAAGAAACACTTTTCAAACAACGAGTTATCTTTAACATGGCTGCAAAATCAGAAAAATATCACAATCGATGTTTAAACAACTTTCAACAGTCATTTTAGAGGGGAAATTTTTATGTTTTCTTCGTCTGAGCTAGCCCATGATGCAGGCATGTGTTTTTCAAAAGAAAAACTGATAATCATAAAGGAAAAATCAAAACAAACCAGCAAATAAAAAACAAACAGTAAACAAAAAAAAAATTATTTACACAGTGTACATGGGAGTGTCATCAGGCAAAGTACCTTTTTAGAGCTTGGCCATTCACCGGAAAGGTGTCTAGATGTCTCTCTAAATTCTATAATCGGAAGGAACTGGGACCCATTTTTTCAGCAATTAAAAATGGTCCCAACCACAAGTTATGAAACTTTATGTCCTCTCCTTTTCCCTCATGAGGTTTGTCCCATTTTAGGACAAGGTCACCTACAATAAGTTGATGTTGATCCAATTTCTATTTTGCTTGAGCCCTCACTTCTTCTAATTTTAACAAAGTGTTAATTCGACTCTCCAAAGGGGGACAGTCCTCTTCCTGTACTTTCTGCGATAACTGCAGAGATGGAAGAATGACATGTGGTGGAAGAATTGCCTCCTTACTGTAAATGAGAAAGAAAGGTGAGTTACCCACAACAGTTATAAGAGTTACTCTATCATCCTAGATTACGTTTAACAATGCGTTATGCCAATTTTTATGGTTTTCAAAGACCGTTCTCTTGATAATTTTAATCAAATTTTTATTAGTCGATTCTGCCAAACCATTTCCTTGGGGGTAATATCTGGTATAGTAATTTAATTTAATTCCTTTTTCCAGAGCGAAATCACTCATTTCAAGAGATGAAAAATAAGAAGCATTATCAAATACCAGGCATTCAGGGATCCCAGAACGAGTAATGATATTTGAATTCAAGAAGGATATCACCTAGATGGTATTTATAGCTTTTAATGGGGCAGCCTCAGACCACCTGGTGAAGTAATATGTGGCTATTATAGTATACTTATGCTGCTATGAGGATCACAGATTGATTGGGCCTATAATATCTAGACCCTACAGCTGAAAAGGGGAGTCTACCGAAACCGGTTGCAAAGGAAAAGATGGTTTCTGTATTCATCTGGATGCTTTTTGACAGATTACACACTTGCGACATAAAGCATGAGTGTATTTAAAAAGAGTAGGCCAATAATAACCTACTCTTAATACTTTATGGGTAGTGGTGTCTCCACCAAAATGCCCACCAGCCTCTCCTGCATGCAATTCCAATAAGACTTTTTCTGCTTCATCTTTCTCAAGACAACGCATTAGTACTCCATCAAAATTTTGACGAAACAAAATATCATTAATCAGCTAAAAAGAAGAATATTTTAATCTTAGTGCTCTTCTTTTTGTGGGATCAAGGTGATGGGGAGCTGATCTGTGTATAAGACAAAATTTTATGTCATTGTACCAAGGACTAATAGGGTTTTGTACACAACAGATTTGATTTTGATAGTGTTGTCATGGATTTAACATATCATTTTATTCTTATTGTCCTACAGCTGAATCAATGGCCAATTTCCATAACCCTTGGCCTCTTACAATATGTGTTGGGGTGATTTCTATGTCATACTCTTGCAAGGATGTGACCCAGTTTGCCCTTTTTTCGCCTAGTTCTTTCTGTACTAATAGATTTCTAACAGCCGGGTAAGGGACAATGATTTTCATCCTAGATTTCAACAAATAAGATCAGAAGTGCTTTATTGCTTTGAAAACAGCATAGGCTTATTGATCTACTGCTGTGTATTTAAGTTTTTCCCCCTTGAAGGCTGAGCTCATAAAGGCGACTGGGCCTTAGTTGTTTTAGCATTCTTTTGAGTTAGGACGACAGCGTATGATCAGTCAGAGGCAAATGTGTAGAGGGTGAAGTCTTGGGAAAAGTCGGGGCTCATTAGCGAAAGAGCATCTATTATGGATTTTTTTGTTGAATCAAAAGCCTGGCTTTCTAAAGGTCTGCAATGGTACTGTACATCCTTTTTTATTAGGTTTTGTAATGGTCTCACAATTTATAAAAAGCTAGGGACGAATCTCCTAACAAAGTTTATCTGACTTAAGAAATATTGCATGGAATTTTTTGATGAGGGAGGGGAGAGTTTTGAAATAACTTGAGTTCTTTCAGGGTCGATAATCATCCCTTCACTCAATACAATGAATCTGAGGAGTTTACCTTGTTTTACTGCGAAGATAGATTTTTTAGGATTCAAAGAAATGTCGTACTTATGACATCACTGTAGAACTGATCTTAAATGAACTAGATGATCTTCTTTATTTTTCGAGAAGACAGTGACATCATCCAAGTAAACTATGACAGATTGATTGATTAAGCCTCAGAAAGCGATGCCCATCACTCTTTGGAAAGTGGCACCGACATTTATGAGTCTAAAGGGAATCTTTCTATAAGTGTAGGTGACCTATGGAGTGTGGAAGGTGGTTTTGAGTTGGTTTGGAGGAGACATCAGGACTTTGTTATACCATGAAAAACCATCCAGCAAGGATAATCTTTCAAAACTAGATACCTGTTGAAGGATCTGTTCCATGGGATGGACAGGGTAGTTATCTTTATCAGACACATAGTCGGGTTTCACCACTCTTTTTTTTGACAGGGACAAGATTAGAGACCCATTGCGTGTGCCTAACTGGAAAAATTATCTTAGCGTTCAGGAGTTTATTTAATTCCTTATTAACTGTTGGTTCAAGTTTTGGGTGCATTTTCCTTAAATTTTGTTGAAAAGGTTGGGTTTGGGGTTTCATAGAGATAACGTGTTGTATGATGCTAGGATCAAAGGTTTTTAGGTCATTGTACATCCAAGAAAAAACATCTTTGAATTCCTTAAACAACTTAATAAACTCTACTTTTTCTTGCTCAGAACACCCCACCCCTAAATTAATGCACTGTGGGTTGTCTTTAGTTCCTAGATTTACCTTTTCATGCGTCAAAGAAGAACTATTTGTTTTACAATTCATTGATTTTTTGAACTTGTCATGAAGATCATAAAATTTTTCTAGTCTAACTACAGATTTTGGGATAGAGTTTACCATATCTGATGAAGATTATGGAGATCTTGGATCTGGTATTACCGTAAAGTCACGAAGATTTTCTTCATGGGTACTTTCGTCTATCACCGCTCCCTGGAAAGTTTCTTCCATATGCAGAAAACTTATAATCTATTGATCATCATTGAAGACTCTCCAATTCGTGTTGTTGTCTGGAATGAATGGTTTGAACAACAGTTCGACAAAAAATGCATTCGGAGATAACCCTTCTACAAGAAATTTTTTTGAAGTGACGTTAGCTAACAATTCAGCTTCTGAGTTATTCAATCTAGGAATAGAATTTATGTTAAATGCATAAAACTTGTTCATCAAATTCCATACCTCAGTTTGATAGCTTTTAAGGTGCAGGGATAAACAGTGGAAATAATTTTTTACCTGTCTAACCACGATTTCCGAATCACCAAAGACAATCAAATTTTGAATGTTTAGATCTAACGCTTTTCTGAGGCCTTGCAAGAGTGCCTCATATTCTGCTGTGTTGTTTGTACATTCAAATTCCAACCTGCAAGTAATCAGGGTCTTATTACTTGTTGGATTGATGAGCATGAAACCTGCACCAGCTCCTTCCTTGGATTTTCACCCATCGAAATATAGAGACCATATTTGATTGTCGTCGGTTGCATGTGTCCATTGAGAAGAAGTTGTTGGCTGCGTATATGTCAAAACTTTAGATTGTTGTTCTGGGTTAGTGATGGTGGAAGTTTCAGCCATGAAAGTACCGAAAAAGGTATCCATCCCTTGTATTTTGGGTGAATCGAAAGGAGTGAATGGTTCATTGGGATCATTTAAATTAGTCACCGTGAACTTCAGATAACGTTCACGATTTACCTTGATTCTGTTGGGATTTCCATTCTCGGGTAGCCACAAGTGAGACCAGTCCATTGCAAAGTAGTCCTGTAATTGTTCTGACCAGTCTCTTCTTAAAAATAGACCATAAACTTCTGGGATATCTACAACAATAATATCAATCACTTGATGAACTTTAGGATTAGATGAAAATATTATAAGCACATTTCTTAATTCACCTATTACTTTAACACTAGTTCGATCAAGCTGGATGGTTGAACTTCGGCATTAATATTTTGACAAACAGACCAAGGCATTACGTTATATGACACACCTAAATCCACCATACAGTTATGTACGTTGCTATTGAAAATTTCAAAAGTTAACAAAAATGGAGGGACATTTCTGCGAGTATTAATAGTGGAAGATTGTTGCTTTTTACTCGCAGCCTATGAAACTGGTTTATCTACATTTGTTACATTATTTACAGGAAGGTCTCTTTTATCATGAGGCTTGGATGTGGTTTTGGTGGAGGCCTTTTGAGGACTTTTGGGGTTGTTTTGAACACCTTTGTTACTACTCGGATTGTTCTCTACAATATTTTGCAGCATTTTTTGTAGAAGGAAAGGGAATTTTAATAATTCATAAACAAAAATGTTATCCCTAAGCTTCTTTAGATCTTCAACCAAATCATAATCTAAACTTGGGTTTACTAAATTCTATTTATTCTCAATCGATTTAGACTGTTTTGGAGGCAAAGTCGTAGTGATTTCAGAAGAAGGCTTATTTGTTGTCTTGCTCCTAGTATTTTAAGGATGCACTGTTTAGAAATTATCTTGAAAAATGCTATCCGAAAAATGTCCGAAAATATTCGGAGAGCATTCATCTTCTTCTAGCATTTCTTGTTCGGCTACTTCTTCAGGAACCTCGGGAGGAATCAAGTTATCGTGTGCTTTGAGAATCGTTTGAATAGAAAATTGTAGGTTTTCTAGATTTAGGCCTTTAGTATTTGAATTAGGTCGGTTGTGGGGAAAGGCTTCCTAAAAGGGGGTTTGTAAGGCCCTTTGCTTGAAGAAGCTTCTTTAGTCGACCTTTTCAAATCTATAACTTGGTTGGACAGTTTTTGAATGACTTTCTGTAAGTTTTCTAAATCTGAACTCTCAGGTTGAGCTTTGTTTTGGGAAGGTCTAGGGAGGATTTCGATTTTCTTTTTGGAAGATGAACTAATCTCTGTCTCGTTGATAGTAGTGTCTTTTAAACTGAGGATGTATTTCTCGATCTGACTGGCCTCTTCGAAGGCTTCTAACAATGTGGATTTCTTGGATCTCTTTACCCAAATGGCTATGTTTTGATGTAATGCTTTCGTGTAGTATGTGATAATAAGATTCTCGGCAAGCATCGAATCCATAGGGATCTAGTTCTTTAGTGTCAAGAACCTTTGATTAAAGTCTTTGATCTTTTCTTTGGGGTTCATTTTTAAACTAGAAAGCTCCATGACTAGAACTTCAGGAGACTTATCATCTCTAAACTTCTCAAGGAAACATGATTCAAATTTCTCCCATGACACGATGGTGTGGGGTTGTTGGGCAAAGTACTAGGTAGAGGCATTTCCCTCAAAGGTGTAGGGAAACAATTTACAGACTATGTATTCATGCTCAATACTATAGATTCTAATGGATAACACAAACTTTTTGATGTGATATTTAGCGATCTGTTTGGAGTCCGGATTAAATTTAGGGAGCCATTTCACCGGGTGCTTGGGTAAAGGATGTTGAGGCCCAGTTATGGCCACTACATCTTGGTCGAGCCAAGGTCTGGCAGGATTGTTCGGGTTGGCCATAGGTGTGGGTGGTGTCGAAGGCTGGGATGAGGAACTTCCCTCATCAGAGGATTCTTCTCCAGAAGAAGAAGGAGATGAAGGAGGTGGTGATGGTGGTATACTAGATCCTCCTACTGTAGGAGTGAGGATTGGATTTGTAGGGTTTAAGGTAAGGTAAGTACCTCCAAGTTGTTCTCTAATATCATAGAAGTCTAATGGTTGGTTCAAAGTTAGGTTTGGTTGTATTATATGGTCTAAGGCACTGTGCGGTCTTATGAGAGATTGTCGAACAATCTCTTGTATGTCACCACCCGTAGGATTTGGAGTTACTGGTTCAACTGTGATCCGTAGATCGTTGTTTGATGTGGTTGTTGTTTGAGGGACAATGTTTTCATCTGAATGACTTCTAGTTACTATAGGTGAGTGTATAGGTGGTGGAGGAGTCTTACGACCTCCTCGTGCCATTAATAGTTTTCAGGCCCTCCTTCTAGCGCCATTTGTTGGTGAGTGAAATTGACCGCTCGTCAACTGGAGGAGTGAATCTAGTCCGGGGTTGTCTAATTAACCCAAGACATTTGGATTGATCCACTCTGATGAGTTTAGCAGCTCCATTAGCCAATATAAGTCCTAAAGAAAGAAAAAAAACAAAACTAAAGAAAATACAATAACTTGATGAATAACACTCGCTAAAACTATATATAGATCTAATATATATTTACGGTTTAACTGACAAATATTTATAAAATAACTCTACTTATTATATGTGTAATATATACAACTGATTCTACTTCTATGATATATATACAATATGTACACAATACAAATTTTAATCTAAATCCGCTAAAATCGAATATAATTTGATTTTTTAAACAATAGTAAAACTATTATTTAATCTGTTTATATTCTAGAAATGAAATGTCAAACTGTCTAATTGAAAATAGAAATAGCAGCTAGTAGAAGATGTTTTAACTACATGAAATTTCTATATTGATTAAACTAATGAAATCAAACTAGAAAACTGACTTGTTATCGCATCCAATATTTGTTCAGTGTATAGCATCCAATCTCCGTGTCTGATGAGGTAAACCTGCAACAGATCCTACAATTGCATCTCATGAATGTGAAGCAGTAATGATGGAATTCGAATGATAGAACATATAAGAGATGTGATCATAGCAATCTCATAATTTCACAAGTAACCACATTAAGATAAATCCTATAGTGAAAACTTGTATATAAACATTCAAAAAAAAATAAAGATAAATCTCTTAATTCAAGTTTGAACAAAATGATTGTTGTGTCTTAAATCTGGAACATAAAACATGGATAATATATGAATTTTTATCATAACAATTTGTAATAAACCACGACAGCGAAAGCAATCATAAGCTAATTGCGAATTGAAATAATCAGGACTTGAATAAAAACACAATACGGAGAAGCTAAAGCTGTGACAAATATTATATTCCATTCAAGTCTATAAATGAGAAATCCATAGTTTTTTCCCCAGGTAGAGATGGTCTCATGTTTACAAAATAACATGCTTATATAGGTTCCAGGAACAAAATGTTTCCTGTTGATAATATCAAATCTGTTCCAAAAATATGGGGGATGCAACCTCCTTGATTTTACTTGATATCAAAATACAAACAGCCTAATCTGTTTACTAAAAACACCAAGTTCATATGGCTAGAAGATCTCAATAGTGCTTCATATCTCTTTGAAAATCATGGGTTCCTGAAAACAAATAAAAATGGGAATATTTTAGATACGTTTTCAATTGTGAAATCAAGCAATTCGAATTTTTCTAAATAGCTACAAAATCTTATGATTTTGTAGCTAGTTATAATTATAACTAGAATCATATTTTATTCAACAAACAAAACAAAATAAAGAGTAATCTATTCAAACAAATCGTTTATCCTAAAATGAGAATGACAAAATCATGCTAAACTTTGAAAAAGATCATACCTGAAATGATGGGATTAAAATATATCAACCAATCTTGGAGTTTACTATTGTTGTCGCTGCCTCTACATTCTTAAAAATGACAGATCCTATAGTTTTTAGGCATTTATATTTTTCTTGAGCTATGGATTGGAGTCTACTGTTCTCGTTTGTGAACGAATCCACTTGGTCTTTCAAAGATTTAAGCCGGGACTATAGTATAGGCACATCCGTATAATATTGGTCGATCTAGGATCGACACTCATTACACTGTGGCTGTAGGGACTGTGCATTGGCACTGATAGCATTAACAGTTCTAGAATCATCCACTTGACATGTAGGTTCATCACAGAATCGAATGCCAGGAAATTCAAGATTATCTTTTAGACATGGAGGTAGGTTGCTAACATAATCGTAGGGTTTGTCAGGGCAAAGTCCATATGAAAATGGATACTCTTTGGCCAAGAACCTTTCAATTTCTGAATCCGAGTCTTCACTTACCTATATTGTGTTTTTTGTGTCTGCACAAGGTTTGGATTTGTTTCGAGCACATCATGAAATCAAATGACTAGCCCTTTTATTTTTGTAATTAACATCGACGCTGTCCTTAAGCTTCTTCCCTGTGGGTTTTTGTAATAGACTTAGTACAACTCTTAGGATACAAATCCAGTTGATTGTCCAGTTGAGTAGCATCAGGGTAGGTCGAGGGTTCCATATTAGGGGTAGGATCACAGGGAAAGAGTGGCGGAGAAGAGGTTGTAGTGTTCACGAGGGTTTTTGTGATAACAGGCTTATCAACCTATCCCAACTCACTATTGCCAAAACCATTTCGTAACACAAAAGCATCCCAACAATCGTTGTGTAATTGTAACTGATGCACAATGATAATTTTGATTAAACCATGATGGAATAAACTAGAATCAAACTTCTGCCTCCTGAACCACTTTCCCATCTTGTACAGACTTCTAAGCAAGAAGTAGGGCATATTCAACGGGAAGTCAATGAAACTCATAAGAAATCAAAGATGATATAGAAAGACTAACCCAAATATTCCTTCACACGTAATGAACTGTTTCACAATAGTAAGAATATCATGCCACCTAGGTTTTAAAGATGAGACAGGCATACCTTGGTCACAACTAGTAATTTTCCATGAGGTGAACAACAGAGTCCAGGGGACCTCTTCAACTTTTGCATTCTTGAACCATTTTTTCCCGACAGATGGTAAACCCGTAGCTTGGCTTAAAAATTATTCAATCAACTCAAGCTGCACATCACCTATCTTTTCTCTGCAACCGTCGAAGTTCAATGTGAATTCTTGGGCAACTCTCATATTGAAACCCTTACATTTTTCAATGAATACATGCCAACCATTCCTTTCTAAATTGTCCCTGGCATTATCATACGATAACAAGGGTTGGATGCCATTGGGCTCAATCTTTACCACTGGAGCCATGGTGAATAGAAGGGAATCAACACAAAAATTGGAGGTAGGGTTTGATAAGAAAACACAGAGCCACAACCCCGAACAAAATCATGCTATGACAATTTAAAACGGTAGGCAGAGGAGTTAATCACCATGTGTGGGAACGAAATCGTGAAGCTTGAGACCATACAGAGTAGTAATAGCATACTATACTTCATATGACACCTTGGAGGTACGCATAAGGATCAAAACACTTGAAAACCATAAAATGCACATTCATGACTTGGTTACAAAGGTAAATGTATCAAATAAACATTGAATAATTAAAATTTTTATGAATCAAAACCCCATTGATATTAATCGAATATTAGTGAGTGGAGGTTTTTTCACTTATGTAACCAAGGCACGTTTAAGACCAAGAGGTTATAAACAAGGAAAACAATCATGTTCATAGCAAAATATGACAATTCTATAATAGACCATATGAACAGTTTTTCTTAATCAAAAATAGAAACAAAGTGTCAATTCCATCTGTGATTTTTCATGCTTACAGTCATGAAAACAAAAATCGAAAGAAAGATATGTAAAAAGCGACAAATGACAAGTGTAATTTAGTGACAATGGTTATGATGAGTAATGAAAATTTAGAGACCTTGTGTAGGCAACTTATAAACAATATAAATTACATTATTGTTGCCAACATGTTGTTCATTCCAATATTGCAGGCCTCCTCCCAAAGCTGGCCTGAAAAAACTTCACAGAACAAACTATGACAACATGTGCATAACTATCAAGATCATCTAAAAATATAGATATTCATGAAAACCATTTATAAATGTAAACATAAATATGCATATATATGGGACAAGAAGATTTCTCTTTTATTGATAACAAGATTGGAAGTTACAACCTGAATCTTGCTGGCACCACTTCATGAACCTTGCCTGGGTTCCTCTACTTTGAATCCAAGTGCTCTATTCCCAATATGATATCCTCAAAACGAACATGACAATATAGGGAAAAGGTATGGGTTGTATAAGGAGGATGAATGGTAGGGAATGTTGAGGATGAAACTTAGAGCAGGATGCAAAAAGGCTTGGAATACAAGGGAATAATTTTGGCATAGTTCACTTGCCTTCTCTTTCATATGTCCAAATGACCCCCCTAGGGCCCTTTTTATCAGGTGAAATGATGGTTATTTGGTTTTTAGAAGGGCTACAGGAGGTAATGGTTGTGTAGCCTAAAATAGTCTGTAAACTCCGCTAGAAAGTGCAAAATTTATTATTTTTTGCAATTTTTTAGAGTATACGTGGGATTTCATGTATACAACTAGTGTATGTACATGGAAATTCACATATGCAGCTAGCATATGCATGTTCTCTACATATTTATCAGGTTGTGTACACCATAAAAGAAATTGTTTTTAAAGAGGAACTCCAACATAATTGGTTGGAAGATGTGTGAATGAGTAGGCCAACATCATAAATTCATAGTAGTGGCATTTTAAGCTATAACAGATGCCCCCCTAATGTGTAAGGTTAGAAGATCAACTGATGGAAAAAATACATTACAACATATTTAATGAAGTGGGAAAACATTAGAGTCGAGTGAGCCCATATGAGTATATGTGAGCACGTCATCTGCAATATAATAATAATCACTAAGGAGGTCATACCCATTCTTGGGACAAACTAAGAATGGATGCCAATCAAGTACACTATAGATCCATGTCATATATAGTAATCATGGCTACATGACCAATGTGTCTGCCAATATAGAATGTAGCTCCGAAGAATACACAATGGATCTACATCTCAAAATCATCAGAAGATATACAAATACAATGTCATATGGATCTTCAGGAGACATTAATGCCTATAGTTGGAGATGATAACTTCATGACTCAAGCAATGGATTCAATATATTCAAAACTTAGGTAGGAGTATAATTTGAGTGTAAGAATCATTACCCTGAGGTCTTTGACAAGGCGTCGTGGAAATAATGAAGGATCTTGATCATCAAGCACTAAACTTCGTTGATTCTAAATGTGAACTTGACAGGACTCGCATGATGGATGACTCATGAAGGTCAAGAGACTTATCTCAGAATGGACGAATCAGGTTGTAATACTTTCCCTTGGACAAGAGTACGATATATGAAAAGACTCAAGAAAAATGTTATTGACATAAGTCTAGGGCACAGGAGGCACCACAAACTCTCCATATGTTTGGAATATTAACCAAATGGAGGAGGACACAACTCTATGTAACAAGAACAACTTACTAAATTCATAATAAATCCCAATTCTTGTAGAACAAACTGAAGGATGTGCTTTGTCCAAGGGTGACTAGATTGCTTCTAGTAAGAGGAAATGTTTCCCCATCCCCTCTTTTTGGAATATTTGATTTTTTTTTGTCTTTTTCACATATTTAATTATCTTGAAAAAGAATAAAATATTTCCACGTTACAAAGGAGGAACAAGTGTCATGGGAAAGAAAACTAGTTCCAAGTGCATGGAATATATTGATGGTCAGTGCAAGGAGACATGTTCAGGATAAAGACACTCGGGAAAATTCCTCCATGGGTCAAGGTGTTAGATCACAAAGGAAAAAATGCTACAAGGCTTGCACCTAAGGAATTCTCTAAAGTTTCAGTAATAGAAAATGGTAGCTGACATTAGGCCAAAGAAGCAAGAAAGAGACATGCGATGTGATTACAGAATGACACAAGGAGACTCCTTCAATTTAAAGTTTTATGAGCCCATAGAAGGTAAGCTTGACGATTTTTCACTTTTAGAGAGTCTGAAAAACACTACAAGAAGACTCCAAAGTGTTCTTTTTCATACAGTTAGATCCCCAAGCCCGAAAAAGGATAAAACAATACTTGGGAATACTCTCTCAGTGAGACGAATCTCCTGAGGTGCACATTTTTATTAAGTTTAGTCTCTGAGGTACGAAAAATGTTTAAACTTATACCAAAGAGAATTGTAGTTCCTTTTTCATAAATTTATTTCCCTAGGCCCGAAAAATGGATAAACTAATACTTGAGAAAACTCACCCCGTGGGACGTATCCCCTAAGGTATTCCTTTTTCCTAGTTAATCTATTGGTCAGAAAAAGGGTTAACCTTGGACCAAATAGATGTTCTTTTTGAACCTATTAACGAGTGTGAAAGAAACAAGGTCACTCAACAATATTTTCCTATTTAGGGAGTTTGAAAAGAGCTTAAAGAAGACTCCATCTCCAAGGCTTAAATAATCTCCAAGGCCCAAAAAAGAGATAAACCAAAACCAAGGAGAATGACCCTTTTTCATAAATTTAGTCCCTCAGGCCCGAAAAAGGGGTAAACATATACCTGAGAGAAATATATTAGAGAATTGTAGCTCCTAGGGCATACCTTTTTCGTGAATTAGCCATCTGGACTAAAAAAGGGGTAAACTATCGCCGGATAGATGGGCCTTCAAATTTTATTTTGACGAGCATGAAGGGAAACAAGATCGCTCGACAATATTTTCAATTTTAGGGAGTCTGAAAATAAATTAAAGGGGACTCCAAGGGGGCTCCTTTTTATATGTAATTGAATAAAGTTCGAAAATGGTAAATAATCTCTCGCTATATGTCAATTTCATATTTTAAATGAGCTTGAAAGAAAAAAAACCATGCTCTAGGGGAGTCCCATGGGTTGAGGTAAGAAAAATCATTTGAGGTGAAGAATGAGGCCTAAAACCACAATCATGATGGCGATAAAAAAGGACTCCCAAGCCTACATGAGGCTCATAGCATGGATTCTAGAATGCAATGCAAGGATATACCTAGGGCATCCATGGAGAGGAAGGCTCTGCCACCTAATTACGACACTTATAAAGCAACAGGAGAGGTTCTGTGTCACACTTTAGTGGGATTGATCCTATGGAAAAGTGGAAATTGTCAATAAAATGCACAATGCAAGGTGGTGTAAACCTATCCTATATGAAAATGGAGAAATAATAACTTCATCAAAGGATGATTTAAGTAGTACCCATGCATTAAAAATACCAAATCCAAAGTATATAAGATGTTTAAATGAAACAATATCACCAAGAAGAACCAAAACATCCACCGGAAAGACAAAAGGGAAGAGTTTAGGATTAAATGAAGTTAAAATAGGGTCAAAACGTCTATAAATAGAGGTTAAAGGGGTCATTTGCACCATTGCACTTTGAAAATTCCCAAAAATAGCAAAAATCCTCTTTCTTCAATTGGACATTTAAAGAACATCGATGGACAAAATCAACTCAATCTTGGGCCAAGTAAGTACTCCTTTCCTTTACTTGCACATCCATTCATTTATTTATATTTTTAGAAGGATTTGGGAGTTGCGCACTCAAAAACTCTTTATGATTGTGCATGTACACATGCTTTTCACAGTCAACATGCGTATGTACATAGGTTGAGACACTCTCAGCCAGTGTACATACATGACTTCCATAAAAAAGGGAATGTAAATCCTAAAAAAATTGAAGAAAAGAAGCACTAACTCCCAAAATGGTTGCATGACTCAGGATGTATGCGCGTTGGAGGGAGAGAGAACATGAAGAGGTAGACCAAATGGTCGAGGACAACCCAAATTTTGTGGCTACATTGAAACAATGTGGATTATGGAAATTATTCTGCTGTCCCTTTATGAGAGCTCAACCAAGATGACTAAACCATTTGGTAGAGTATTGGAACCCAGATGCAGAGGCCTTTATGCTAGAAGGCTAATCATTAGCACCAACTACTGAAGACATCTAATTTTTGACCAGTCTCTCTAGGAGGGGTGAACCAGTGAACTTGGATACATTCCCTCCAAGGCCATATAACATACACTAGTACATTTGGGTCAAATTTTGAAGATGTTTTCATAGAAAATTCCACTTTATATTGTTGGAAGATTGAAAAACATTAGACCGCCTCAAACCTCGTTTCACATGATGTCAGTGTTTTGATGACACCAGTATCATCTCTGTTGCGACATTTCATGTAGACATGTGTCATCTCGGACTTCACTATCCAAGCCCACTATGGACATCACTGCAACGACACTGATACGTTGCACATGCGACGCCACAGACTGTTGGCCTTCTGACATGTACGCTATATCAATGACATTTCACTTGTGATGTTGATTCCATGACAATGATGCTAGGCATGTCGGACAGTCGAGGGAAGGTATTTTTAGTCTTTCGATGTCTACTCTATATCAACAATGTTTAACCTGTGACGTTCAATGCTAGAAACGTCGAAACCCTGACAGAAGGTACGTCAGTATGCTGATGACTACTCTATATCAGGGACATTTCCCCTATGAATTTGATGCCATGACAATGACTCTAGGAACATCGGAGACCGATGAAAGGAAATGTTGGGCTTTTAACATGTATTCTATATCATCAACACTAGGGACGTCGGAATACTGATGACCTATAAGTGTTTTAAAAAAACAAATTCACAAAATTGATGAGCCTCCTTTCTACAACACCACTACTATGACCAAGCAAATGGATAGTGAGATAGAAAAGGTAATCTTGGAGTGACCAATACACATGAAATACCAGGTTAATCTTGGAGTGAGATAGAAAAGGTCATCTATAACAAACTTGTCCAAAGTTATAGAGTATTAAATAGGATTGAAAGAACTTTGTCACTAGTTTTTGGGGGCCCTTAGCTTTGAGAGAGGTCTTCTTATATGATTGGAGATAAGAAAACACCTAATCTATGCCTTCAAAAGAATGCCTAGAGAAATTTCGATCGACTTGTTGCTTCATTCAGTTCTAAATCCAAACTAGATTGTCTTTAAATGTGTGAAGAATGGTGGCTCTTGTTCAAGTGTGCAATCCAATTTTTGAACTTTATATGTTCCTAACAAATATGAGTCTATGGAAGGAGGCTTTTTTCCATAAATAAATTTATATGATCTCATTTTGGTAGCACAATCATAAGTTGTATTGCAGCAACCATTAAGCAAAGTGTAGCCACTAAATCTATTGATGTTATCTATCTACAATAAAACAACACAAGTAACTTTCCATACATTTGTTTTTAATGAGAAAACCATGGACCTATCTTATCTAACAAATTTCTGGTTGAGCTTCAATATCCACAAGTATATTCTCATCATTCTTCCTCATATCTCTAGACCAGTTAATGGAAATGTGTTTTTGTTGTTTTAAATTTTGATGAAACCGAATGGGGATGGATTCTAAATATGATTTTTCAAAGGGTATCCAGGTCTCTTTGACTTTTCCCAGGAATAAAGGGTCTCCATGTCTCTTTAATTCATTCAAACCATAAATGTTAGATATGATTCCAAACCATTTTTCTTATCATGCATTTCTAGAAAATGTCCCTGCATAACAAAGGTGAAGAAACAAACTTTATTTTGAAAGTGAAACTACAACAAAATGTGAGGGGTTTAAGAAGCTCAAGTGGGTGAGAACCAATGACAATGAGCTTGTGAATCCAAAATTTTGAAACTTAAAGTAAACCAAAAAACAAATTAAACTCTTGTGATGACTCTCACATAAACAATTGTCTTTCTTTCTCTTCCTAAAAGAGTCCTTCAAAATATACACACTAAATAAAATCATACTTATACCATTAATACTATCAACCTTCAACGTCGATTCATAAAAATCTTTACATGATATGAAGTATTCTTCAAGGAAATATGTTCAATATTGAATGTCAATTCTTCAACATCTTGCTGCAAAGTACAATTTTTTTTATCACAATGTATTTACAATCTTCATGAAGCCTTTTTATGCTCATGATATTAGTGGTGAGAGTAATAGCCATTCCAATGTATGAACTAGCATTATATGCATGAACTAACGCTTCATCAATCCCTACAGGAAGCTAAGGTTTCTTTCACTCAATATAAATGGACACGTATCTACCATTACTGGATGCAATGAGAGAACATTAAAAGTACTAAATAGATGATATATCTCAATAAATTATCACATAACAAACCCTGCATTAATAAATAATCACATAACAATTCATAAACATTAAACATAACCATAATTGATGGCTATATAAACTATGTTGAAAGGAGCAATCACACCTGATTTGATGAATTGGTCGACACAATTGGAATGGTTTCCCCTGTGTGTTTCTCTTCAGCTGTATGAACCTCTATTTGTCTTGAGATTCCCTCACTAGACGAAGAAATATCTTAAAGTACTAGCCGAAAACATTCAACCTCCATAAATATCTACAAAATCAATACAAGTCATATTTGTAGCGCATTGTTTACTCTAAGATGCATTTTTATGAGAGTGTCAGAACATACCGAAATGAGATCCTCTTGGTTTTGAGAATAATTTATTGGAACCATGCTTCTAATATTTGATCAAACTTCCTCCCTTGATTTGAAGTAGCAACAACGAAGTCAAAATTGACTTTGTTGTTTCTCCGTTGGATCGAGGGAGTTTTGATCCAAGATTAAATGGCTCCAATAAATATTAAATGGACAACAACATGAATTTGGAAGATGTTATGTCCCCTCCCCCCCACTCACATCACTCTCAATTCCCCAATACCTAGCATATAAATCTATTGAAATATTTACAACAAAAACAAACATATATACATACCAATATTCACAATTGTTTACAATGAAATAAAATGTTTCCTTGATCCATTTGGAGTGAGATCAATTCTTTGAAGAGAAAAGTAACAACTATTCCATAAAATCATACACTACACTAAAGCACTTTACACCTAAAACTAGAGAATGGGAATTGATGTGAAAAGAGGCTTTATTCTATTCCATCATATGACTTCATTGGAGTATTAAAATGCACCTGTAAACATCATCGAACTTGTCCCACTTTGATATATAAGTGAAAACATGTTATTTTTCCAATATTTAATCATAAACTCACTCAAAATACTAAAATGAATGCTTTGGAAAATAATAGTTCTAAACTCATATGTAATCATGAAGATGGTCTTAATGCAAGGCTGTGAGAAAGAGGAATATGGTGAAAAGTGAAATAAAAGGTTTGTAAAATAATGGCATTTTGGCGACCCAACAAGTACAAAAAAGTATTTCATAGAAAATAGATTTTATAAATAGTTATTAAAATATTGTACATCATCATTTAGTTTTAGCCAACCTCTTCTTCTTAGGTCTAAAATTCATAAGCATTTCATCAATATCTATGTCTTCATTCTCTGGGTGCTCTTCAAAATCTGATTATGATTATGTCCTCTCATGCAGAGAATGCCTAGTTGTGGGGTAATCATGGGGTAATGGAGGAAGTTGTGATGAGGCATCACCTACAAAATAAAAAAATATAAAATTTAGATGACCAATTTTTAAATATCATTGAACTAATCCAGTAATATTAAAAAAAACACCTGCAATGTCATTATTTACCTAGTGCACTGGTTAACACCTTTGGAATGGTTTCCCCCCCCCCCATGCTCCTCTTCAACTACATGACCCTCAAGTACAACATTCTCTACCATTGAGACCACAAACTTTATAAAGACAATCATAAATTTATAAATAAAAAAAATAGAAGTAAAAAATGTATAACTATGAATTATTAAGTATATAATTAAAATACAACCATATTAACATCATGTGCCTCGGTCGTAGCACTATTGTGGGGCTACACCCTAGTGGAATTGGACTGCATGAGAGAACCATCTTCTGGTTGCAAATCGCTATAAATGCACTGCTCTCCAATACTAATACATTGGTTGATGGTGTTTCTCCCCTGATTAAACAAAGTTGTAACACATTAAATTTATCGATGATATCAAACATGGCTATATTATATTAATAATAAAGGTTAATATGGATTGAATTTTATTTACCTTATCCTGAAAAGTGTTTCTTGGTAACTGCCACAAACTTTTCTGGTGTTCAACTAAAACTTTATAGTCGTACTTGTAACCAATATGGAGGTCTTTCTCCATTGTTTCAGTATCGAACTCGTCACCCTACATTGCATAAGAGTATGTATTTTTAATGTTATTCATTGCAATTACCTAAAATTTTGAAGGAAAAACAAATAAGATATCTGGGTACTTACAATTCATGATTGCAAATTCAAGTAGCTTCCCTAGACTAACCTATGTTGGCCACATTTGGCAAGCCTTGCTTTTGTTTCCTTTGACATGTAAGTCAACCTATCATCAAAAGTTTCAAGTATGTTAATATATACCACAATTTTATTTACATCTAAAAAAAATTGAAGGTATTGAATTGAAATTGTAATTTACCTTCTAGGAAGAGTGTGTTTTTCCTTAATTTGTCAATTTCTTCTATTTTGTGTCCTCAATGAGGGCCTTCCACTCCCTCTTAGGAATCATCAAAGGATGCTCATACCTATAATTTTTTTCAAGTGCTTCCTATAGGTTTCTCGCATATATTTTAAATACTAGGCAGCTGCGACGATGACCAAGGTCTTACGAAATGTGTCTACACCAAAAATGCTTTCAAGATAATCCATAAATTCTTTTTTGAGGTTGGAATTATGGGAATTCCACCTCTCCTGTATGGTGGGCCCAAAAATAAACAACGCCTTATTTTCCAAGGACCTATAAAAACTATTTTTCCCTACACATAAAAAGATTATATGATTAGTAATTTAAAAATAATAATTTAGATGATTTATATTTGTCTACATAGAGAACATGAAACAATTAAAATTTTAAAAATTACTCGGGAATTTAAATTTCTTGAATGGAATCCCTTCCTCATGTTGATTAATTGGGTTGGTTGTCATTGATGCCAACCCTTGAAGAAAGTCTAGTAGTGAATTTTGGTAGCGCAAAGGTTTGGTTAATGAACCCAAGTTTGTTTGATGTATAATGGTGTGTGTTTTTATATATTTGCAGGTAAGACTTTTCTATATGGATTTTACATGTCATGCCATTTCCAGTGGTATGTGGAACATCACATAAATCCTCACGGTTTGAGAGTTATGGCCTTACGAAGTTGAAGGACCCTCATATGATGGGCTTGAAACCCGAAAAGGTCAAAGAAGTCAAAGTGCTTGTAAAGAAGAAATTATTTAAATAATAAAGTGAAGTGACAAAGTCAAAGAGGATTATTTAAATAATAAAGTGAAGTGATAAAGTCAAAGAGGATTATTTAAATAACAAAGTGAAGTGACAAAATAAAAGAGGATTATTTAAATAATAAAGTGAAGTGACAAAGTCAAAGAGGATTATTTAAATAATAAAGTAAACAGAGAAATTTCTAATTATGGAAAGTGGTTATAAGAAGGTTAACCCTAAAATGAGGAAAATGGGTTAAGTGGTCAAGTGGCTATTGGATACATGGACAAGTGGAAAATTGGGCAAAGTTGGACATAGGTGACTATGTGGACAAAGTTACCTAGAAGATGCTTCTAAGGAAGCTACTTAGACAATATTAATAAAAGGCAAGGCTCTCTCATTTTAATCACACTTGAGCATACTGAATATATACAAGTGATTGAGGTAACCAAAGAATATCTAGGCCAAATATCATAAGGAAGGTGAAGTAAAGAAGGCCGAAATTCAAGGGAGGATAAATTCTTTTGATGATGCTTTCTAAGGTATGTTATTTATAGGTCATCTCACCATTTTCACAATAAAGTTTTTTCTAGATTGATTTAGACCATGAAATTGGGAGATCATTGAGGAAACATATCCAATTAGGTGTGGTACGAATTTCAGCTTGTGGTTCATCGTATTTTTGGAGTTACACTCCGTGCAAAATAGGGTTTGTGGCTAGTCCCGAAACTAGTCTAAAACATGTGTTTCAGGTAAAAACGTCATAACTTCTTCATAACAGATCCAAATTTAGTAAGACAAAATGTGTTGGTTAGAGTACATTATTTAGTTTTCTGTGTAAAATTTTTAGATCCATACAACAAATATTTCGTGCAGAGCATTCTCTACAAGTTCGCTCTCTAGAATAAGCCAAAATTCAACAAGGTATGCCCTTTTTTCTATAACTCCTTTTCTGAGAGGTTCCAAGTAGTGACACATGTATGAAATGCATAAAACACATTGAAGAACATTGTGTACTATTTCTAGATCTTTATTCATTATAGGTACATAGTTATGATTATTTCAAGTTAGGGTTGTTGACTAATCCAAAACTAGTCATGTGAGACTAAAGTAAAGTTTGATGAAAATGATAGTCTCTTATTGTTAAAGTTAAGGAAGATTTGCAGGTTGAGGTATAGGTTGGTGCATGGTTGATTCACTTGTTTATGGTACAAGTTGATTACAGGTTGTTTGGTACAGGTTGGTGCATGGTTGATGCACTTGTTTATGGTATAGGTCGATTACAGGTTGAGGTACAGGTTGATGCATGGTTCAGGTTATTGGTACAGGTTGTTTGGTGTAGTTTTATTGGTACAGGTTTACAACAATATATCTCACAGTGATAGTGTGATAGTGGTTCCATCATTTTTTTTATACATCAGGGCATTTGGACAGGGCAAGGACAAGTGGTTGTAGCCACCTTCCGGTTGTAGTTGGAGAACATAGCGGGTTGTAGCCTCCTTCTGGTTGTAGCCAGAGAATTGGGGAGTTGGAGCTTCCCTTAGGTTGTAGCCTAAGAAACTAGGGGGTTGGAGCCTCCTTCCAGTTGCATCTAGTAAACAAAGGAAGTTGGTTCTTCCAATGAATGTAATTCTTCAAGGCATCTAAGAAAAAACATTTTGTGGTTTTCTGTCGCTTTGGGTTTCCACATAAAAAAAATGGTGTATTGTGTATGTGTATGATTGTTCATTTGTTCATTGTTTATTTACTCTGCAAATATTGGAGGATAATGCCACATTTATATAACACTTGCATTATATGGTTAAAAAGGATTAGATTTCTCTATTACTGATTCACCCCCCCTCTCAGTAATCCAACAATTGGTATTAGAGAAGGTTCCTTCAGGAATCAGTTTAACCACTAAAAGGTAGATCATGGAGAGAAAAAACATGTATAAAAATAGAATACCACAGTTTGATGGACAAAATTATGCATTTTGGATCATAAGGATGAAGACATATATATAGGCACAGGGATTTGAAATTTGTCAATCAATTGTAGATGGATACACAACACCAACAGTTCTGTCGAAAAATGAAAAAGCAGTGAAACTCGGTCGGAATAATTCCAAAGCCACAAATGCACTTTTGAATGGTATTGGAGAATCGATATTCACCAAAAGGGTTATCCAATAGGAACATAAACAACTTTGAAAGTCATACACAAAAGGGTTATCCAAGAAGGCCTAGTGAAACACAGAGAAGAAGTTACAACAGGTTTGAATCTTTGAGCACTAAAGTGGAATGCTACAAATGTAACAACTTTGGACACATGTCCAAAGATTGTAGAATGGAATCCCTCCTAGAGAACCACAACAAAAGAACAACAGTCACATACAATAACCTCATAAAAGTACATGGATAAGAAAGCAGAATCAGTATAGCAATGAAGAATGCACACTCACTCTATAAGCTAAGAAGAAGAAACGTGGTTGGTATGTTGAAAATGGCTATTCAAAACACATGACAGGTGATAGAGACAATTTTCTTACATTAAAAAAGGAAAGAGATGGATTAGTCTCCTTCGGAAATGATGATTCAACTAAAATCATTGGAAAAGGCACAGTCAAAATTGGGAATAAGAATACCAAGGAAGAAAATGTTCTACTAGTAGAAGATATGAAACATAATATTCTAATTGTGAGTCAAATGTGTGACCAAGGTCATAAAGTTACTTTCGATTCACAAAAGTGCAAGATAAGAAAAGAAGGTTTAGGAAAATTGATTGCAACAACTACGAGAACTTCAAGCAACATATATGTATTAAGTGAAATTGGAAATGAAAAGTATTGCCTAGGAAAGTGATGCAAACCCCCCTTCTCTCCTAGGGGCTTCTCAACCTACAGGTCAAGGATCTTCAACTCTTGGATTCGAATCGACTCTATGAAACCTTAATAGTCTCTCTTGTAATTAAATACAGACCCTTTTAGTCTCTTGGTGTAGGCTCTATGGCATCCTCAACCTCTCCCTTCACACTATTGAACTATCAGGGTTCAAATGTTAGATCCTCCTCCGTTATCCATTTCCCGTATGTGACCTCAGGCTATGTCCACACATGATTTTAGGCGCGGTCGAGAGTGGTTTGGGATCAACCCACTTTTCTCCTCACAATTCACTACCAATCACCACACATCCCTTTTGCAGTATCATAGTTTCGATTGCGGTTCACTCTCAATTTTTTTAAGTTTGAGCTCTTACTATCCCCACAATCCTACGTGACTTTTGATATCATGATATTGGGTGGAGCCTCTCGATCAATGGTTCTGTTAAGAACCAAACATCAATATAGCATAGAAAAACCTCAGGAAAAGTACTCAACACCTTGAAAAAGAGATAATTTCAGATAATAAGCCTCTTCGAGGGGGCAACCTCCTT
>JZKD02S1683837.1:548743-561709 GCA_000966675.3 Picea glauca
TATTAGGTCTTCTTACATCCGCCTTATTCTATTTTATTGAAAGGTCTTATTAATATTTGACCTTTATTACATCCGAATACATTGATCTACCTATGTGCGGGTTAGGACCTTAACAGTCTTCCTGACAGTCCATGATATCCCACAATGATCTAAACTCCTTTCCCACCTGGCAATTTGGAATTTCTTCTCTTCCCTCCTGGCAGTGCTTGACATCTTCAGCTGATCCCATTTCATCCTCTTCACTGAGAATTTTTTTTGTCTCTGGTTCACATACTTAAACCATCTCCTCAGGTCCGTCGAGGTTTTCAGCATACCTCAACCATCCTTTTAACAGCCTACACTGTCTTCTAGCCATCAACTCCTTGACTGACCATTTTATCTTTGGCTTCTTCATGGGCCATTCATACACCCATCTCTGCTTGGTATTTTTCCACATCTACAGTTCAAGCTCTTCCATTTTTTCCCTAATGTCGGCAAGTTCTTTCCCCCTTTCGGCTGTACTCATCAGCTCTGGGTTTTTTCTCCCAGCATACTTATGGCTTTCAGTAGCCATGGTACTGTCTCTGTCTACCCTCCTACCAAACCTATTGTTGTCACTCTGCAACCTGAGTGTTTCCAAGTTCATCCTTCAGTCCTGCTGACTGTCTTAGGGATTGTTGCCTACCTGCAAAAAACTATCATAGAGTCTCCAACACTTTGTTTTCTTCCTCAGTCTTCTCCCTCTGCTTGAAGTATACAAACAGAGTTCAAGCTATGATACCAAACTGACGATGTGTATGAGGCTACTCTTTACCTCTTATGCCTCCCTCACCTGAAATATACAGACAAGAATCATGATCTGATACCATAACTGACGCAGCGAGTCACCAACACCACCACCTCACACTCTTGCTCATAGGATCATTCAATCACCAAGCGAGTTGAATTAGCTCTTTGAATTCCCACTGGAATCTCAAATTCCCAATCCACAGGTCCTTCTTTCCCTGTCACGGCCTCTGCACCCGCCTATGACTTTTCCCCGATGATAATTTCGGGTTTTGGGGTTTTCTGATCCTCGATGTCAAGAGTCCCCTGTCCTCTTGAATCCTTGATCTCCAATATACCGATGCACTCCCTTGCTACCTTAGCCTCCCTGGCTAAACTCCTGGCCCACGTGACCAATATTCCCCGTGACCGCAGTCTTATCTCTCGTCAGGGTTTCGGGATTTCTTATGTCAAAGCGCATACACACTTTTTCCTCGGAATCCCCGATATCTCAATATGACATCAGCTGGCCCCCATACAATGGAGATTTCCTCTTTACGAAAAATTGGACTTCGCAATTCCGAAATGTATGGACTTCTTGTCCATGAGATTCCCAATTTATTGATTACCGTAATGTCGATGGACGACTTTCCTTTTGGGAAATCTACTGAATGCTCTAATCTCTTTCACACGTCCTCTTATGATGGACGGTCCTGATCACTTCTCATGATTTCATGACTTCAAATGTCCCGGAAGTCTTGTCCTCAGGATTCACGAAACACCGAACCCCG
This sequence comes from Picea glauca, assembly GCA_000966675.3. Lineage (NCBI taxonomy): Eukaryota > Viridiplantae > Streptophyta > Pinopsida > Pinales > Pinaceae > Picea > Picea glauca. The sequence goes on from JZKD02S1683837.1 coordinate 550,279, forward strand.
ATCCTCCAGTTTGACTTTCTATCGGGACTTTTACCATGGAGATTCCTGATCTCCTGTCCACAAGATTTCTAATTTCCCAATAGCCAATATCCCAATACCTATCGATACTTTTTCCTAGCGTGAGAAGGGTTAAACCCCGTACACCTCATGTCTGATCCAACAACTGATGGGATTTCTGAATGATATCCAATGGCTCACGATCTCCCCCTTCTGTATGCTTCTACTCTCTCCTGGAAATGAAATCAATGGGCCAGATCTCTTTCTCCAGCCGATATGACAGATACTGTGCTCCCTCCTGAACTTGTGCGCTATCTTCTGAGACTTGGAAGAATTTATCAAAACTCAAAGGCCCCGACCTTTGTTATGGTTCCTCCTGCGAGCTCTCGGCTTTAAGCCTCACCTGCGTTCTCCATGACAATGTTCCTCCTGAGCTTGGAGAACTCTGAACTCTCCAAAGAGTTCTTCAACCTTTGTGTTCCTTGTAGCTATAGCTCCGTGTGCTGAAATCACTACTCCTCCTAATCTTATCCTTGAATCCCCAAGGGATTATTTGACTTCTGTGCCTCTGCAGAGTCTTCACACACACAAAGTGCTATCACTCCTGAGATTTCTCAAACACTCAGTTCTCTAAGGAAATAAATCCTTCTTCTTTCTCCCACAGATGAAGAAATTTGGATGCCTTCCTGGCTATCCTTCACTCAAGCAACCTCTTGTTGAGTCTGCAAGGTGTTTAGAAACCCTGTGAAGATCCATTAGTGGATTCTTCTTCAAATTCTAGGACTCAAAAGAGTTCTCTTCTCCCTGTGCCTGTCTGCACACCTACTCAATGCCCACCCGACATAGTATCTTTTCACAGAACTTCTAGTAGTTTTGTCCCCTTCTGTGCACTCCTTGCACCTTCTCAATGCCCACTTGGCAGAGCTCTTCAAAATCCTTAGTGATTATGGTTCTCCTTTTCGAACTCACAGTAGAGTTCCTCCTCAATGCTCACTATGCATATGCTCAATGCCCTCCTGGCAGAGCTTCACAGAACTCCTCAGAGCTTCTATTTGCAACTGTGTTCTTCTCCACAACCTTGCCTCCAAGGTATTTAGCAACCTTGAGGTCTTTCTCCTGAGTTGATGGTTTCAGCTGCTGTGCCCTCCTGGCATGCCTTTGTCTGAACCTGTAGAATTCAGAAGTGCTTCAGTGCACTGGTATTCAGAGACCACAGTACTCTGTCATTCCCTCTTGACATGAAACCTCAAAGACATCTCAAACCCGAAACCAAAACAACTCCTGCAATGCAAACCTACAGCATACATCTACAACATGAATTCACATGATAAAATAGAACACACTAAGGCATCCACATAATACATAAATACATGTAGGAAAAACTGCTTCTGTTTATATTAATAAAAATGCCTCTTTAGAAAGATGTTCCTGAGCACAGCCTATAACAAGGTCTTGTCTCTTCTCCCTTCTTCTCTCTACTCGTAGACTCTAACTAAACTAACTCCCAAAGAGACACAATTGATCTTCTTACATAAGGAGGATCTTCAAGCTCTTCCCTCCAGTCTACCTACCCTATTCAATTACATTGAATGGGATGTCTAGTCCAATATCTGGATCTAGATCTCAGCCTTACAAACATTAAAGACCTATATACCTAATGCCTGCACAAAGGCATGGCTTCACAGCTCACCAACTTAAACATTTAATTACATTAAATTCAAATTCCAAATGAGGCTGTGCCTCTCTATTCAACGTGCGATTTGAATTCACTGACGTGGTTGGCTGGCTGGATGGCTGATGTGGAGAGATGCTCTTGCATCACAAGAGCACTTCTCTACTCCTCTTCCTCCTATCTCAGTTCTATCACCTTCTACTCTAGAAGTTACCTACTCAACTTAATTAAATGCAACCTAATGACTAATAAGGGCTAATATCCTACAACTGTAATATTTTACATTGGTGTAAGAATTTACAATGATCCTTCATTTCAAATGATGGCCCAACTTTACATACAAATAATTTAATTAATGATAAATTCAAAAACTCTCCACACCACTACCAAGATGGTTAAGAGTTAGTTTGGTTCTTTCAATGTGTTGAGGTGTCGATTTTGCTCCCACTTTCTCTTTTCTTTATTTGATAGTGATTCTCCTGCACCATACTCCTCTGGCCAAAATATTCTTGGAATCATGTCCATGACCTCTTGCACTATTTTTTCATGCTTCAAAATATCAGGTTCAGTTACCCAACTTGAATCTTCCACTTGGTGATCTTTCCACTTCACCAAATATCCAGGATACATCTTTCTTTTGGTTTGCTTTCCAACTCTTTGTTCTAAGATTTTCTCCAACTGAGGTTTTTCTACTATGGGCATCTGTTCTTCCCACTGAATCTCTTCCCGATCATCTAATTCTCCTGCATCATCTCTATTATAAGGATACATGTCTGTAATGTTGAATATCGATGATATCCCAACATTGTTTGTCAACTCGATCTCATAAGCATTTGCTGCAAATTTTCTAAGGATCTTGCATGGTCCTATCTTCTTCATATTCAACTTATTATATGTTACTCTTGGAAACCTTTCCTTTCTCAAATGAGCTAAAACTTCATCTCATAATTCAAATTGAACTTCCCTTATTTTCTGATCAACTCTGTTCTTATACTTTTGATTACTGTCGTGTAGTTGCCTCCTAACTTGATCATGAAGTATTTTCATTTCTGTAGAAAAATATTCTGCTCCAATGCTCCTGAATTCATGTTATTCCAACTCTCTTAATTCTACAATCCCTCTTGGTTGTCTTCCATATACTATCTCAATTAGACTTTTCCCAGTGCTCCTATTAACTGAATTGTTAAATAAAAATTATGCGTGTGCTAGAATTTGATCTCGCTGATGACCTTGTTCAATGACTAAACTCCTTAAAAATTTTCCTAGACTCTTGTTCATCACTTTAGTCTATCTTTCTGTCTAAGGGTGATATGTTGAACTAAAAAATAATTTAGTTCCCAGCCTCTTCCATAGATTCCTCCAAAAGTGTCCTACAAACTTAGTGTCCCTATCTGAGACTATACTTTTGGGAAATCCATGTAGTCTCACAAATTATCTGAAAAAAAAATTGGCTATGTGTGTAGCATCAATTGTTTCCTAGCATGGTATCAAATGTGCCATTTTGTAAAATCTATCGATGACAACAAATATGGAATCACTTCCCTTCTGGGTTCTAGGTAATCCCAATACAAAATCCATACTAATTGCATCCCAAGGCCTTTCTGGAATAGGAAATGGCTGATACAAACCAGTGTTTTGTTTCTTTCCTTTTGCATGTTGACAAATATTACATTGGTCTACCAATTTATTCACATCTTACCTCATACCTAGCCAGTAATACAAACTATTCAGTTGTGCAAATGTTTTGTCATGACTGAAATGTCCGGATAGACCTCCACTATGTTTTTCTTTCAACAAATTATCTCTCATTGAGCATCTTGGTATGCACAATTGACTTCCTTTAAACAACAATCCATCCTAAATTAAATATTCTTCCCATGAGTTATTATCCCTCAACAAAGGATTTTCATATGCTTCATAAGCCTCCTTAAAATTTGGATCTTCCTGATACATTTCCTTAAGGTGCTCAAACCCTAAGGTCTTCACTTAGAATTCCTATATAACCAAACTCCTCCTGCTCAAAGCATCCGCAACTTTATTAGCACTTCCATAAATATGTTTGATGAAAAAAGTAAACATTTTCATGAATTCCACCCACTTAGCATGCCTCTGATTCAACTTCTCTTGCCTAGTAATAAACTGCAAAGCTTGATTATCACTATACAAGACAAACTCTTTTGGAATTAAATAATGTCTCCATTTATTCAAAGCTTGAATCACTGCATAAAACTCCTTGTCATATGTAGAATATTTCTCCTCGGTGTCATTCAAATTCTCACTGAAATAAGCAACTATCCTATTATCTTGACTCAATACTGCTCCAATGGCTATTCCACTTGCATCACATCTTACCTAAAATGTTTTTCAAAAATCTGGTAAAACCAAAATTTGTTGTTCTGTTATCTTCTTTTTCAACACTCTGAATATTTTCTCAGCCTCCTCTATCCAATTAAAATACTTATGTTTCTTTTTCACAGTGTGCATTATGGGTGCACATATACCACTAAAATTTCTGATAAAATTTGTATAAAAACTTGCTAGCCCATGGAAACTTCTCACCTCAAATATTCTCCTTGGTGACAACCATTCTTTGATTGCTCTCACCTTCTCCGGATCCATATTCAATTCATTTGAAGAGATCAAAAAACCCAAATATATGAGTTATGTCTTCATAAAAGAACTTTTCTTCAAGTTTATTAACAACTTTTCTTGCTGCAATCTCCTCATCACTAATGTCAAGTGATTTAAATGTTCTTCCTTTGTTTTGCTGAAAAATAATATGTCATCCAGATATACAATGAAAAATTTACCTATGAAGTCTTTCAATACTTCATTCATCAACCTCATAAATGTTCTTGGAGCATTTGTCAATCCAAATGGCATGACTAGACATTCAAACAAACCTTCATTTGTCTTGAATGATGTCTTCCATTCATCTCCCTCTCGCATTCTTATCTGGTGATATCCACTCTTCAAGTCTATTTTTGAAAAATAGCTTGCTCCACTCAAACAATCCATAAAATCATCCATCCTGGGTAAAGGGAATCTATACCTGATGGTAATCTTGTTGATGGCTCTGGAATCTATACACATTCTCCATCCTCCATCCTTCTTTGGACTTAATACAGTTGGCACTGCACATGGGCTTAGAATTTCCCTGACTAAACCTTTATCCAACAACTCCTGAACTTGATTCTTAACCTCTTCATTCTCTCGAGGTGTCAACCTATACACTTCTTTGTTTAGAAAACTAACTCCTGGAATCAAGTCAATATGGTGGTTGATACTCCTAATGGGTAGTAATGAGTGAGGTAACTCATCCACTATTATGTCAGCAAAATTCTCTAACAATTCATGTATTTCTTCAAGTAAATCATCCATGGAAATATTGGTAAGGATAGCTCTTGGCTTTGTCACTACAACAAATTGCATTTCTTGATCTCTCTTGATCTCCTTCAAGAGTTCCTTCCCACTCATGAGAAGTATTCTTGTGTTGGATTCTTCCTTTTCTTTCTTCTCTTCTATTGGAAGCAACATGTGGGTTCTATCATTTTTCTCTAGAGCGTAAGTATTTTTCCTCCCATCATGAATGATGTTCCTATCAAACTGCCATGGTATCCCCAAAAAAATATGAAAAACATCCATAGGAATTACATCATAGAGAATCTCATCTTTATAACCTCCTATTTTAAATTCACCTTTACATTGTTGACTTACCATTACTTGATGTCCTTATTGCAACCACGATACTTTATACGGGCTTGGGTGTACAGTTGTCTCTAGCTCCAGCTTCTCCACCATTTCTGTAGATACTAAATTATCAGTACTGCCACTGTCTATAATCATCTTGCAAACTTTTTCCTTTGTTTTACAAGCAGTCCTAAACAACCTCGTTCACTGAACTGAGTCTTCTGTTTCTTTCTTTGGATTTAGAAGAACTTTCTTCATCATAAGGTTTTGACCTCCTTCTTCTACCTCTGCTTCCACATTCTTCTAGGCTTCAGAAATGTGTGATCCTCCTCCTCATTCTTCCTTCCTCTTGGGGAATTCCCAAGACATGTGTCATGTCTTTCCATAGGCATAAAATTTAACTCCACCTCCTCTACCTCTTCCTCTTTCTCAAGGAAAATAATTTCTCCCACCAAACGGTCTTCTTCGGGAACTTTCTCCCCTCTCAAAGTGACCATATGATTTCTAAATATCATACTTAGTTTTCGATGCCTTATCATGGACAATTCCCTTACCTCTATTTGAGCCTCTGCCTCTACTTCACTGACTCTAGTTCCTGACAAAATTTTCTTCTGCCTTCAGTGCAATCTGATAAGCATCTTCCATTTTCCTCATGGTCAACATGCTGATCTCATCCTAGATTTCATACTTCAAGACATTTATATACCTGGAAAATTTTTCATCATCCTTCTCCCTTTGTCAAATCCTAATATTCATCTTATAGAATTCTTCTGTGTACACTTTTACTGTCATATTCCTCTGTCTTAGGTTCTGCAACTTCCTGAACTGATTTATCTAGTAATACTTAGGTATGAATTTAGCCTTCAATTTGGCCACCATTCTATCCCAATTCTTTATCTTCCATTTTCCTTTACTCCTCCTCTTTGTCTGCAGTTCATCCCACGACAATGTTGTGTGTCCCTTTAATCTGGTGAAAACATGTCTCACCTTCTTTCCTTCATCGACATCTTCATAGTCAAAATAGTTGTCCATGGAACTTATCCAGTCTAATAGCTCTTCGACATCCAATTTACCTTCATACATAGGGATGTCTATCTTTTCTCTAGCTCCCAACTTCACAACAACTTTCAATAAGTGTTCTTCGGTCGCATATTCCCCTGTAGCTTCTTCAACTTCTATTTCTTCTCTCTCTGCATCACTGACATCTCCAATGGCATGTGTTCTCCTTTTCATTTCTTCCATTGCTTCCAACCTTGCGTGAAGCTCTCACATTTCTATTCCTACAAAATGATTTACTATAGGTGGATCTATGCATATCCTTGGCGGCATTATTTCAACTGTTTCTAACACATAGAATAGAACTTCAAGATTTTCCATGCTTTGATACAACTTGATGCAGACCCCCCTTCTCTCCTCAAGGATGCTCGACCTCTTGGTAAAGGATCTTCGATTCTTGGAGTCGAATTGAATCTTTGAAACATTAATGATCTCGCTTGTAATTAAATATAGGACCTTTCAGTATTTTGGTGCAGGTTCTATGGAATCCGCAACCTCTCCCTTTGCACTACTAAACTATCAGGGTTCAAGTGCTATCTCCTCCTTCGTTAACCCTTTCCCATATGTGACCTCAGGCTATGTACACACACAATTGTGGGCACAGTCAAGAGTGGCTTGGGGTTTCTTATCCCCCACTTTTAGGAATAACTAGGAGGTTATGTCTCAAAGCCCATATATCCTAGACATGGAGTACCGAGAGTAGGATTGAATTTAGCATGGCCCTAGAGGTCCCACTTTTTCTTTCTTCCAACGTCTTTGTCTTGTTACCAGTAACAACATCCATCACCATCAGCTTGGTCTTGTATCAGAGAAGGTTCTTTCTCCATGAGGTAATTAGTTCAGGTATCATGGTATGTGTCACTTTGATCATCAAAACCTTTGAATACGTGCATCTGATTCCTTTTATTTCTAACGACTGCTTGGATCTTACACTTACCCACTTGATCATGTTTGGGGGGATTGAAAGGGTTCCCTAGCAAGCCTATGTCTGTAAGTTTTGGTTTTCCACTGGAGGGGATTTCTGAAAAGCCATCATCCACTCCCACCATAGCACCACTTGTACATCTTGTTTCCCACTCACCTATCCCATTCCACTTGTCCAGGCATAGGGTTGACCTATTTTTAGGATTGCACCTTATCTCATGGGAAGAAGGGGATAAAGGCCCAGAAGGTAAAAGAAAGCTAGTAAAAGATAAAATCCTAAAATAAAACCTTGAGATGCTTCACCCAGGGATCCCCGAGAAAGCAATAAAAGGCTTCTCAGCAAGAAACAAGAGGGACTTGGAAAAAAGTAATAAAACAAGACCCAACCAGAGGATATGGGGTCTCATCATGAGCCAACCTTCTCATTTCTGTGAAAGTACTTGTGGGTAAATCCTCCACCACTAGTCACCACACCAAGGCAATGTTCCCTGATTAGCTCTTGAACAAAAAGCAGAAAAGAATAAAAGAATAAAAAAAAAGAATAAAGGAAAGAATGGGCTTGGAAAGAATGCATCAATGACAGGTACAGCTCGCCTTCTACAAAGGCACCCACAAGTAACAATTTTTTCATCCTTGGCCCTCACTACTCCCACATGCTTGGACATCCCCTGACCACATCACCCACTTACATGGCTTGGATGAGGTCTCTTCCGGGAACTTTCCTTTTCCAGTGGACCCAATAGGATGCCTTTTCCTTCTTTTCAGACTTGTATTGCAGGCTTGTGTAACGTCTTTGAGATGTTAATTGATTTATTAGGGATTTTATGCACATGTTTAATAAAATTGATGATGGTATGTGATTGACATTGTTATGATCCCTATGACTGATGATCCCATTGAGGACGTATCTTTTGATGTCCAGGACCATGCCCGATGGACAGGTACCATTTGGACCGGTACACATGGGGAGATGATCAGTTCGGACCTCCATGGGGCTGAAGAGCCCATCAAATGGATGATGAGACCCCATCAGGGGGTAGAGGTAGGAAAAATATGGATCAAGGGATTTGCACCGGAGAAGAAGAGGACGTTCCACCAGAGGCACCCTGACAGAGCTTGACCTAAGGGGGTTGGCCCTCTTTCAGTGAAACATTGGCCTTGGAAGGCCTAGGATGTCACCATCATGCCCATGATGCCATCCAACATCATGGATGTCTTTGGAGGTAGACTGGGCAGTATTGTCACATGTGGTATGTTGGAGAATCCCAAGGAGGGCTAATGTTTTTCTCCAGGATGCCCCATTTTCCCTAAAAGGGGCTAACATCTCCCTTTGAGGGGATTTTATTCTCTTTTCATCTTGATTAGGGTTTTAATTTGACAATTTAATCTAAAATAGTATGATTTTGGTATTTTAGCCTTGTCGGCCTTTTACATGACCTAAAATGTAAATTTAGGTCATGGTATTGTATAAATGAAGGATTTTTACCTTCATTTTTTCATCACAACTTACTCACTCATTAGTGAGGTCTGAAATTTGTACCCTCTCTTGGGTTATTGGCTGATTTAGTGATGCGCACTTGTTGAAGGAAGACTATTTTGGCATGTTTTGGCATTTCTCTTGAAGGATGGTGTTACAACTAGGGTTTGCATTTATATTTCTTGGTGAATTGTAAGTATTTTTCTGCAAAACTTCTTGAATGAATGGTTGAAGTTTAATATCTTGCATGTATTTATGATTTTTCTGAACAAAACCCTAGGTGACAAGCACACAAGTAGGTCATTGTCTCATGTCCCCTGATAGAGAAATTTTCAGCAATTGATAGAGAAGAGAGAGCCTAGTCGTAGCTACACCCTCTTTCGACTTCTGAGCTTCAAGTCAAAAGACTCTCTCACACACACTCCTTACGTTCGGTATGCACTCCTTGCATAACTTATAGAAGAGAAACAATTGAAACTTATTCAATTCCCCATGAATTCATTCATTCACCGTGAACCTCATACATCCACAAAACTCATAACAACAATAAAACTGTAAAACAATATCAACATTATACAATTGGATAAATTCTCCTATGTTCTATTCATTCCAAGAACACATGATTACAACTGCTATCTCTTACAAACAATACAATGAAAAAATGTGTCTAAGGACTGAGAGAACTTCTCTGCTCCTCTTCCTCCTATCTAAGTTTTATCACCTTCTACTCTAGCGGTTACCTACTCAGCTTAATTAAATGCAACCTAATGACTAATAAGGGATAATATCCTACACCTATAATATTTTACAGTCGTGTAAGGATTTACAATGATCTGTCATTTCAAACGGTAGCTCTACTTTACATACAACTAATTTAATTAACGAGAAATTCAAAAAATCTCCACACCACTACCAAGCTGGTTAAGAGTCGGTTTGGTTCTTTCAATGTGTTGAGGTGTCGATTTCGCTTCCACTCTCACTTTACTTGATTTGATAGCGATGCTCCTGTATAGAAAATGAAGATTAAAGTTGGTTATGGAACAAAATAATGGGTCACATACCTTTTGATAACCTTGTCAAAGTTGGCAAAAGGGAAGCAGTTAGAGAAATTCCCCAGATCATGAAACCAACCAACACTTTATGCAAGCATTGTCAACAAGGAAAGAAAACAAAGACCAGGTTTAAATCAAAAGGATATTCAACAACAAGACCACTAGAAATTGTGCATACTGATCTATTTGGACCAACTACAACAAAGGGTTTAAATGGTGAGAAATACTTTATGTTATTAGTTGATGATTATATAAGAATGACTGCAGTTTGCTTTCTCAGGAATAAGTCAGAAGCTTTTGAAAACTTCAAGGTCTACAAGGAAATGGTTGAAAATGAAATGGATTCAAAAATCAAATGCTTGAGATCTGATAATGGAGGACAGTTCACTTCAAAGGAATTTATGGAATACTACAACAGGCATGGAATAAAAAGGCAACTCTCTGTTGCTAGGACACCTCAACATAATGGAGTTGTTGAAAGAAAGAACAAAACAATACATGAAATGGCTCGAACAATGCTAATGGATTCCAAATTGACAAATACATTTTGGACACAGGTAGTGCATACAACAGTTCACATTCAAAATAGATCAATGCTCAGAAACAACACTGACAAAACTCCCTATGAGCTATGGAAAGGAAAACTAACAAATGTGAAGCACTTCATAGTTTTTGGAAGAAAATGCTACAACAAAAGAGAAGATAGCATAATGGTAAAGTTTGACTCTTGTGTTGAAAACGGAGTACTTGTTGGTTACTCAAGTACAAGGAAATAATACAAGTGTTACAACATGATATTGAACAAAGTTGTGGAAAGAATCAACGTAACAATTGATGAAACAGGTAGACCAGAATCAAAGGAAGAAGAAAATTAATCAATGGAACAACTTTACGAAGAAGAAACAAAAGATGAAAAATAAGTAGAAACGGAAGATGAAGAGGATTCGTCATAAGCATAAGAGCAAGTTCAGCAAGTACCTCCAAAGACACCTAGCAGACGAGTGCAGCAGAATCATCCTTCAGATCAAATTATCGGAAACCAAGATGCAGGAGTTGAGACTAGAAGAAGAATATGTTCACCAGAACAAATTTACATAACACTCTCATCTACGATTCAACCAACCTGTTTTGAAGAGGCCAACAAGGATGAATTTTGGAATAAGTCCATGGATGAAAAGTTGGATCAAATATAGAAAAATGACACTTGGGAATTGGTTCCAAGACCAAAGGATAAGAATGTGATTGAAACAAAGTGGGTATACATGAATAAATTGAATGAATATGGACAGGCTAAAAGGAACACATATAGATTGGTATGTAAAGGATATGCATAGGTTGAAGGAATCGACTTTGAAGAGACATTTTCCCTAGTTGCCATAATGGAAGCAATCCGATTTATTTTAGCTTTTGCATGCTCCAAAAATATTAAAGTGTATCAGATGGATGCCAAATCATCTTTTCTGAATGGGGAACTTGAAGAAGAAGTCTACATTGAACAACCAGAAGGATTTTAGTTGTCAGAGAATGTAGATTATGTGTGTAAATTAAAGAAGGCCTTGTATG
>JZKD02S1683837.1:561759-576946 GCA_000966675.3 Picea glauca
TTTGACTCTTGTGTGGACAAATGAGTACTTGTTGGTTACTCAAATACAATGAAAGCATACAAGTGTTACAACCTGAGGTTGAACAAAGTTATGGAAAGCATCAATGTAACAATTGATGAAACAGGTAGACAAGAATTAAAGGAAGAAGAAAATGAATCAATGGAACAGCTTTACGAAGAAGAAGAAGAAGTAGAAGGGGAAGATGAAGAGGATCAAACAGAAGTAGAAGAGCAAGTTCAGCAAGTGCCTCCAAAGACACCTAGCAAACGAGTATAGAAGAATCATCCTTCAAATCAGATTATCGAAAACAAAGATGCGGGAGTTGAGACTAGAAAAAGAATCCATTCACCAGAACAAACTCACCTAGCACTCTCATCTACGATTGAACCAAACAGTTTTGAAGAGACCAACAAGGATGAATTTTGGAATAAGGCCATGGATGAAGAATTGGATCAAATAGAGAAGAATGACACTTTGGAATTGGTTCCAAAACCAAAGAATAAGAATGTGATTGGCACAAAGTGGGTATTTAGAAATAAATTGAATGAAGATGGACAGGTTACAAGGAACAAAGCCAAATTGGTATGTAAAGGATACGCACAAGTTGAAGGAATCGACTTTGAAGAGACATTTGCTCCAGTTGCCAGGATGGAAGCAATCTGATTGCTCCTAGCTTATGCATACTCCAAGAATATTAAAGTGTATCAGATGGACGTAAAATCAGTTTTTCTGAACGGGGAACTTGAAGAAGAAGTCTACATTGAACAACCAGAAGGATTTTAGTTGTCAGAGAATGTAGATTATGTGTGTAAATTAAAGAAGGCCTTGTATGGTCTAAAACATGCTCCTAGAGCATGGTACTCTAAACTGGATAAATATATACAACAGACGGGGTTTAGAAAAGGAAGTGCGGACAACAACCTCTACATCAAGGTAACTCAAGATAATATTTTATTAATTGAAGTTTATGTTGATGATATTATTTTTGGAATTATTGATGATAGGTTAAGCCAGAAAATTTCAAAGGACATGCAAAATGAATTTGAAATGTCATTACTTGGAGAACTATCCTTCTTTCTGGATCTTTAGATACATCAAAGCAACCAAGGAATTTTTATTTCTCAAACCAAGTATATCATAGAAATGCTAAAGAGGTTCGGAATGGAAGATTGCAAACCAGTTATCACTCCCATGCAAACCAGTTGCAAGTTGAGCAAAGATGATGATTCAAAGTCTACAGATCAAAGGAAATATAGGTCAATGATTGGTAGCCTACTATATGTGACAACATCCAGAACAGATGTAAAGCAGGAAGTTGGACACGTGGCACGATTTCAAGAAACACCAAAGGAATCACATGTATTAGTAGTGAAGATGATTTTCAGATATCTCAAAGGAACAAAAGAGTTTTGAATATGGTATCCAAAAGGAAAGGATCTATCACTTATTTCCAACACAGATTCATATTGGGAAGGTTTCATTGATGACCGATGAAGCACCAAGGGAGCAACATTCTACTTGGGTGAGTTTTTAGTATCATGGCTAAGAAAGAAAAAAATATCAGTATCTTTATCTACAATGAAGGCAGAGTATATTGCAGCATCAACATGTTGTACACAGGTTCTATGGATGAAACAAACTATGATAGATATATAGGTTGAGTATGATGGGCCCATTCCAATCTATTGTGATAATACAAGAGCCATCACTATCTCAAAGAACTCGGTGATGCACTCCAAGACGAAGCACATTCCAATCAAGTATCACTTTCTACGGGAACAAGTTGCAAAAAATAACATCAGATTTGAATATGTGGGCACAAAAGAACAAGTGCAGACATCTTTACAAAACCACTTCCACGGGAAGCCTTTGAGTATCTTCGATAGAGACTCGGAGTTATTTCTACTCCAAAATGAATCCTTTTGAATTCTTATCTTATATGTCTTAGATGTACATGAGGAAGCACCATAAAGAGGACAGTTCAGGTTGGGAGATCAGACAAGACAGTTAGGGGGAGTAGCCCCAAATGGAAAGTTACCTTTTCCATTAATGACAAAGGGGAGATATTTATCATATGTAGAGGACAAATGCATGGTTCAAGGGGGAGCGTTAGTCACAAAGATACATGCATGGTTCTAGGGGGAGCATGAGTGATATGATTTTAGTATTGCACGTGAGTGTTGCCATCAATGCCAAAGGGGGAGATTGTTGATTAATTGGGTTGGTTTTCATTTATGTCAACCCTTGAAGAAAGTCTGGTAGCACAAAGGTTTCGGTAATGGACCCAATTTTGTTTGATGTATAATGGTATTATTTTTTATATATTTGTAGGTAAGACTATTCTAGATGGATAGTACATGTCATGCCATTTCTGGTGGTATGTGGAACATCACATAGCGCCTCACGGTTTGCGATTTATGGCCTTACGAAGTTTTAGACTAGTCTAAAACATGTGTTTCAGGTAAAAACGTCACAACCTCTTCATAACGTATCCAAATTTGGTAATACGAAATGTGTTGGTTAGAGTAAAATATATAGTATTTTGTATAAAATGTTCATATCCATACAACAAATATTATGTGCAGGGAATTCTCTACAAGTTCGCTCTATAGAATAAGCCATAATTCAACAAGGTATGCCATTTTTTCTATAACTCTTTTTTCGAGAGGTTCCAAGTAGTGAAACCTGGAGGAAATGAATAAAACACACTGAAGAACATTGTGTACTATTTTTAGATCTTTATTCATTACAGGTACATAGTTATGATTATTTCAAGTTAGGGTTTTTGTCTAATACAAAACTAGTCATGTGAGACTAAAGTAAAGTTTGATGAAAATGCTAGTCTCTTATTGTTAAAGTTAAGGAAGGTTTGAAGGTTGAGGTACAGGTTGGTGCATGGTTGATGCACTTGTTATGGTGCAAGTTGATTACAGGTTATTTGGTACAGGTTGGTGCATAGTTGATGCACTTGTTTATGGTACAGGTTGATTACAGGTTGAGGTATAGGTTGATGCATGGTTCAGGTTATTGGTACAGGTTTACAGTAGTATATCTCATAGTGATAGTGTCACAATGGTTCCATCATTCTACTTATACATTAGGGAAGTTGGATGGGGAAAGGATAGGTGGTTGTATCCACCTTCCAGTTGTAGCTGGAGAACATAGGGGGTTGTAGCCTCCTTCTAGTTCTAGCCAGAGAATTGGGGAATTGGAGCTTCCCTCATGTTGTAGCCTGAGAAGCTAGGGGGTTAGAGCCTCCTTCTAGTTGCAGCTAGAAAACAAAGTAAGTTGGTGCTTCCAATGAATGTAATTCTTCAACACATATAAGAAAAAACATTCTGTGGTTTTCTCCTGTTTTGGGTTTCCACGTAAAAACAATGGTGTACTGTGTATGTGTATGATTGTTCATTTCTTCATTTTTTATTTACTCTGCAAATATTGGATGATAATGATACATTGATATAACACTTGCATTATATGGTTAAAAAGAATTAGATTTCTCTATTACTGAGTCACCCCCCCTCTTAATAATCCAACACCTCATTGACCATAAATGTTCCCTTAAGAGTCCCCGTGTTGGTCACACATCTTTCTTTAGGAAAATAAACCATATAGTTGGTCAAATCATCAGCCTCATCTCCATCACCACCTACAAAGCCTACATGTGTGGCTGCTTCCTCAGTGTGCATGTCGTGGCTCCCACCTAATGGTGTGGAAGGTGGAGATATAAATAGCTACGCCCTGGAAGGTTTACGAGGGCCTACGTCGGGACCCTGTAACATCTATGCAGCGCCACTACTACCGACACCATTCATGTTGGGGTAAACAGGATCCAAAATTCTCTATATAAGAATGAAAACACTTTTTCGTTTAGATAATGAAAAAGTCAAAAATCAATCTTTCATAATTGATCTTATGACACAAAAATAAAACCACTTGAAATTATGGTTATTACCTTATATGTCTTAAGCCTTTTCATAACTTCTTTGATCCTTTCTTCGACCTCAGGAGTTTGATCTAGAATATCTAACAAGTGAGCTAGTTCCTTGTTTTTTTTATTGATCTTTATTTAATTAAAACCATAGGGTTGGGGGATTCATACAAATCCCTTTATCCGAGAAAATCATCATCAACATCATGGCCTGTCGACTACATATTCAACAAAATAAATGATAATTTAGTTATGTAAAAAAATAAAATAACTAATCACCACAGAAATAAAATGCACATTAAATGCAATTCGAAAATTATTGTTTGTTTACCTGTTCTGAGGCTTCTTTTAATTTACCATGATCAACCTGCCACATTATATTAAAATTAGAACCATGATCATTATCATGAGAAATAAATTCAAATGTATGAGAAATCCTCTCTCTTTATTGACATCCAAGGAGGAATGCTATCGTTGATAACAAAAATAGGCCACATGGAGTAAATAGACCGAAGCTCTCCAAATGGATTAACACTATAAAGAACATAATGAAAATCATAAAATATAAGATTCATTGCTTACAGGCTAGGTAAATTAGTATACATACCACCCCCATAATAGCAACGTCTGTATCTATTCAATTCAAATTGTAATCAATCAATAACTCTTCCCCTGCACCTATTGATTTTAATACACATATCCCCTGCAACTATTGATTTTATTGCACATATGAATACATAGTTTCCTTCACACCCCTCAAATATGCAATTGTGTCACTTATTTGTGGTCACGGGTCATGTACTGTTTATAAAACCTGCAATATTCCCCACTTCTTTTGGCCTTCCATCAATATAGATAATTTCTCCTTTATTTTGATCATTGTATTTTAGTCGTATATAATTTGTAGCCAAGACATATCTTCACATACTTTTTGTATATTGGACTATTCATATCCAATCTTTGTATATATAATAGGGTCCAATGTACTCCATCAATTCAGTTAATCCGTTGTAACAAACCTTTATTCCATCCATGGAAAATAGCCCCAAACCATGTAATGATGATGGAACAATTTGGTATATCCTTTCGTTTACACAAAAATCAATGTTTATTTCAGGAAGATCCTTGGGTACCCATCGTTTCACTATATGTTTGTACCTCATGGGAACTTCAATGTCGTTTATTCTCTCATGATCATAAGAACATGATCCCCCTTTTGCAAGAAAAAATTCCATGCATCTATGGAATTTTTTTTCTGATCTTCTCACCTCTAGTTGATCTCTACATGTTAGACCTACTAGATGTCTCACTTTCCTCTATTCTACCTCAACTTCCCTCACTCAATGAAGATATATCTGACAAATACTTGTTTTCTTATAGGTCCTACAACACCATTGATGATAAAAAGTGACTTTTAGATCTAGTTTATGCATAATAAGATTGCCCTAGAATGTTGAAACTTGTGGCATAAGCTTGATATCTTTTCTGTTGAATTGCCTAGTGGATTAGGGTTGTTAAAAAGTGAAATATAATCTAATGTTGCTATTGTTTTATTATATTCCATATTATCCCTAAGGATGTAAATTCTCAGGGACTATATCTGGGAAACTCTAGGAAAGAGGTAAATTTTCTGAAGTTCATGACACTAAGTTTTTAATTTATAATTTCAAAAAAAAAATAATAATTGAACTTTTTACACAAAAAAATGTTTTCTAGAGTCAATTAAACAAACAAAAAAATTCTAATAGAACCCAACAAGATAATGGTGGTGTTGGATTGATGCCAATGTGGCATCATCATGTATAGTGTCAGGTGGTATAGCAATGTGTCTACACAACTAAGTTTTGGAGGTGAATTTTGATTTCTTGGGATTAGTTAAATTATTCCATTGGTTCTTGGCATTTATTTGATGAGAAAAACTAGTGCATTTCTTGTATATATTGTTGAACCCTAGTAAGAAGTCCAATGGTCACAATTTCAATGTCTAGAAGAAACGTATGATTACAACCTTTATATATTTTGTTCATAAGTTTTGGAGGTATATATGGATGATTGAATTGTATATAAATTGTTGAAGGAACATATTGGGTTGTTTAAGTTAATGTTTGATAAATGTAGGAAACTCTATATCTCCCTAAATTTGAAGAAGTGCATATTCTATGTACCATTTGGAATTTTGTTGGGACACATTGTCTCCAATGAAGGAGTATTGGTGGACCCTTCCATGATTGTTGTCATTATGAATCTAATTACACCAACCGATGTTAAACAGATGTAGTCTACTTTGGTACATAATAGCTACTACATAAGGTTCATCTACAACTATGCGAATTCCTATAGTATTATGGGAATATAGGACCACTACCAAGAAATTACATAAGAAACCACCTTTTTAGTTGGTGGATGGTATTGAGGCTATTGTTCCTATAGAATTTTTGGTTACTATCTCTATATTTCACATGATACCCATTTGATATATGAAGATCTAGTTGCAAAACAACTAGCTGAGTTAATGCAATTAAAATAATATTAGTTTATGGTTGATTTTCATCAATATGCAGAGAAGGAAAGGTATAAAGCATATCATGATCACTATATCAAGACCAAGTCATTTTCCAAAGGATATTTATTCCTCTTATATGACAACAAATATTTAAAAAATCTTAGAAAGCTACAAATGAACTACTTGGGACCATTTATAGTTGCATAATTAGAGACTTAGGTGTAGTCCACTGAGCCTAGCTAGATGGTGTTCTTAAACCTAGATGGGTGAATGGAATTCACTTGAACCCTTATATTTATAATTCATGATGAAGTTTTATTTAGATCCTATAATAGGGAGTTGTATGGGTTAGGAAATTTTTTGTTTTTAGTTTCTCTTTTCTTTGCAAGTTTGATTCAAGCTAGTGTGTTTGTTGCTAGTAAGTCTTTGGGTCCTTGAGTGTTTGTTTATTTTATTTAGTACTAGTAATTCCTTATGGTCAAGAGGCCCAAGAATTTTTTTTATTTATTCAATTCAAGTTATCTATGTCAAGTCATGTTGAAGGCTGAGACTAAGAATCTTTCACAACTAAGAATATTTGACAACTTGAGTACAACTACATCACCATAGAGCGTGAAGGAATTTCCATGGTTTATTATCTATAGAATTTACTATACTATATTCTAGGAGGATTCTTTAACTTTTATACAAATCAATTTGAATTGAAATATTTGGTAAATAATCTTGTTCTAGAGGGTCATATTTGTAGGTGGCTTCTCTTCTTTCAATAATTCTCCTTTGAATTTGTGGTTAAACCTAGTAAACATATTGTAAGGATTGATCACCTCTTTAGGATTGAGTCAAGAGAACCAGGTGGTGCATTGAATGATAATGTTCTAGATACAAACCTTTAAAAGTGGAGGCTATCTTGAACTATATAGAGGAGACTGATTTGTTCCTAACTACTGGTGTTTCTCCTTAAGCTTATTCCACAACTCAGAAGTATCAGTTAGCGGTTAGAGCTACAAATTATTAGTTAATCGTAGAAAAATTATAAAAATTGGGGATTGATGGTATTCTTTAGCTATGTGTGATGGATCATTAAAGGAATTCTATTCTATGGGAATGTCATCAAGGAGTTGCAAGAGGGAATTTTGGAGGAAAAGTAATAGATCACAAGTTTGTCCAAGCTAGTCTTAGGTGGCCAACCATATTTAAGGGCTCTAAGGAGTATGATGGAACTTATGTGGTCTATCAAAAAGTAGGAAAACCTTATAGGCGAGATGAACTACCCTTGAATCAATTAAGGGATCTACAACCTTTTGAGAAATGATATATTGACTTTGTGGGATATATTAAACCTCCTACTCTCCAATTATAAAGCTTGATCTATCATTAATGCAACTGATTATCTCACTAAATGGGAAAATGTTGCACCAAACATAGGATTTTATGATTGATAATGTAGCCAAATTTATTTTTGAGAATTTTATTAGAAGGTTTGCTTGCAAAAGAAATTTGACCAGTGACCAAGGTAGGAACTTATTGAACACCACTATAGCTACTTTGAGTAGGTAATTTCTTATCTAGCATCATAAAAGTATCCCCTATCATCCTTAGGCTAATGAGACTAGAGAATATTTAATAATATTTTAGGGAAGGTTTTGACTAAATTTTGTTATGCAATAAAGATGGTTGGGATGAGAGAATTCCTATAGTATTATGGGAATATAGGACAACTACCAAGAAATTACATAAGAAAACACCTTGTTAGTTGGTGTATGGTCATGAGGCTATTGTTCCTATATAATTTGTGGTTGCTATCTCTATATTTCCCATGCTACCCATATGATATATGAAGAGCTAGTTGCAAAACAACTAGCTGAGTTAATGTAATTAGAATAATATTAGTTTATGGTTGATTTTCATCAATATGTAGATAAGGAAAGGTATAAAGCATAACATGATCACTATATAAAGACCAAGTCATTTTCCAAAGGAGATTTAGTCCTCTTATATGACAAAACATATTTAAAGAATCTTGGAAAGCTACAAATGCACTACTTGGGACCATTTATAGTTGCATAAATTAGAGACTTAGGTGTATTCCACTGGGCCCAACTAGATGGTGTTCTTAAAACTACATGGGTGAATGGAATTCACTTGAAGCCTTATGTTTCTACTTCATTATGAAGCTTGATTTATATCCTATAATAGGGAGTTGTATGGGTTAGGACAATACTTGTTTTTAGTTTCTCTTTACTTTGCAAGTTTGATTCAAGTCAGTGTGTTTGCTACTAGTAAGTCATTTGGTCCTTGATCGATGGTGTTCTTAAACCTAGATGGGTGAATGGAATTAACTTGGATCCTTATATTTCTACTTCATGATGAAGTTTTATTTATATCCTATAATAGGGAGTTGTATGGGTTAGGACAATTTTTGTTTTTAGTTTCTCTTTGCTTTGCAAGTTTGATTCAAGTCAGTGTGTTTGCTACTAGTAAGTCTTTGGGTGCTTGAGTGTTTGTTTATTTTCTTTAGTGCTAGTAATTCCTTATGGTTAAGAGGCCCAAGACTTTTGTTTATTCAGTCAAGTCAAGTTATCTATGTCAAGTCACATTGAAGGTTGATACTTGGTTGAAATCATAGTGTCATTGCAATCATATCAATTGCAAACCATTGGGGTTCCTACGAATTATTATTATACCATTTGAATTAGTATGTTGGTGTTTTGATAGTCATGAAGGGTAAAGTGTATTTTATCTTGTGTTGAGAGTGTTAAGCCCTAGAAAACACCCCATACAAATCCCCGTGTTATGTATGAAACACCTTATTAATCCCTAGATATTGTCAATTAGGGTAGCAAAGAGGGATGAATCCCAGCTAAAAGAGGTGCAATCACAATAGACATGTTGAACTCTTTACATGTAAAAATTAATGGAAGCTAGTAGTAAACGATGAGACAATAATTCTCTATGTAATTTATATAAGGTTAGCACAAATTTTATTCATTAAGCACACACAAATGTTTTCTCATCAATACTATAACTCTTTGAAAGAAAAGATAAATCAAAAGGCTGAATTACTCTAAAATTACAGTGAAAATGCTCTATTCTTTAATCAATATTTCTGAATCGTCTATGAAATTAGATATGCATAAGCATTTTTCTATAAATCTCTAACACTAATTAGTACAATGGTTCTACTTCATTGCTAGTATCTTGTTGGTATCACAATAAGCTCATAATGATTACCATAGTTTCACTATTTCACACTTGTATTATCTATCACACGCTAATTATTCTAGTAGTCAAGCATGCAAACAAACCTTCTCACAAAGAAGCATTAGTTGGTGATGGAATCCAACATTGAAAGATCGATGCACGAAGGGGATAAGTTTTGGTCGGTGGGAAAGTTATGTTGACAACCTGCTTAATGAACTAATGCCCTGGTGCAAGCTACCTCATCGAGTAGTGGCCAACCCTCCAAGGAGTCTGAGTGAGTCTAGAAAACGTCGATCCTAGGTACAACACCACCTTCCCTATGTTGTCACCTTGGGAAGGAAGTCTAAAATATTATGGCCTCTATGGTGCCACCTACTATACCAAAGCAGAGGGGAGACAACCGACAGTCGACACCAATACCAACAAAGCAGGGTTGATTACTCTGTTGGACCCAATGTGACCTCATGCTTGACCCTTGTGTTAGAAGGGCTTTCCCAAAGTCAGTGATATAGAAAATGGATTTCACTCCCTAACTAAAATCTTTATGTTTGTTTAGCATCTTTCAAAATTTATTCTCACAATCCTATTCCAAATATTTACACCTAAGCTAAGATGGGTTTGAAGATCCCTAGAAAAGTTGCCAGATAAATTTTAATTAGCACTTGATTTTAGGTTTTTGTTACTCAAAGGAGTGGTCGTGAAACTGATGGTGTTTCAACTCAACTTAAACCATGCTAGAGGAAAATTAAATGCAATAGTGTTAACTTCGATGAAAACTACCTATGGAAAGGATCAAGAGGTTTTAAGCAAAGAAATAATTTCTTGATAGATTACTATGTGTGCACTGCTAATGACAAAAAGTATGAGCTAATTATCCAGATAAATGGAAGCAAAATGACCCAAATTTTAAAAATACCATGCAAATGTCACAGTTCACTAATTAGTACACCTATACAAAATTGAAAAGAACAATGTAATAAGGAAAAAATGATACAAATCATTTTTTCATAAGAGGAATGTCACATAAGGATTTCAAATTTTCAGGTTCTCTAGAAATTCTTAACCTTGCCAAGACATAAGAGGTGTAAACATGGTGACCTTAGTACCCAATAAATCTACCCTATTCAACCCATCTATGCTCCCTACTCGTAGACTATCCATTGCCCATCCCATCTCACACCTTGAAAATTATGAATCTCATACAAAAATACTCTTCACTAATTTAAGATCCAATATAAATTGTTGAAGATCCATTGTAAGCTCAATCTCAAGGAAGACTCCTAGAACTACATGCTACAAATTTTTGGTAACAAATCTCAAGGTTTTTGGCAACAAATTTCAAGCTTTTTAACAATTTTTACAATAGATATTAGGAGTGAATATCCACCATTTAAGCCGTTAATCTCAAGATCAAATACTCGAGATAAATTCTTGAAGGACTAACTCTCTTCAACAAATACCTATGAGTATATCTCTTCTCCCTCTCTTCTCTTCACCTAGCAAAGGACCGACTAGGGTTCATCTACCTACTTTGGAATCATAAGTAGGATTTTCTTTTGTGCCTCATTTCCATCTAGCCACATTCACTTTCTTGCATCCATGCCAAATCCATTCTGGACCCCTTTCTTGGAGACATCAACTCAAACTAATCAAAGCTATTCAAACCCTTGAAAGCATTGAAGGAATTCCTACTTAGTTTTGAGTTAGAAAACCTCAGAGATAGAAAAAATTCTAAGCATTATATTTGAGTTAATTCCTACTTAGTTTTTAGTCATGCATTATTACCATGAAATGAAGGGAGGTATTGGGAAATTCAACAACTCACCATTTTTTGCCTCAATCTCTCTCTCTCGGTTCCCTCCATGAGATATGCCTCCATCCTAACCATGACCTCGAGCTCTCTCCCCCGTTTGGTCCTGCATGCCCTAGCTCTCTGTCTCCAACTTCCTTCTCCAGCATGTCCTGCATGCCCTAGTCTCCTCGACTGCATTTGCTTACCTGAAATACAAAATTTGGGTATACATTCAACTATCTTCCCTACTCGTAGACTGTATTCCCTAATCGTAGATTGTATTTACTGCTCTGGCTTATGATCGAATCTCTGCTATGTTTCATGAATGGGCACACACAAGTGCAATATTGAAATTTCATTTTAGTATTCTTTTGTTATAGTTATTTATTTATTTTTATTTTTTTAATTTATTTTTTTATTATATTTATATATATATATATATATATTCACTTTTTTGTTTATTTTTTTGTATGATTGTTTTATTATATTTATATATTATAAATATTATATATATTAAGACAAGTGTATCCATGAAATAAGGCATCAATTATATGAAGAACACATGTGAAATTCCTTCAATGATCAACTAAATCCATAAAGAAAGAGGTGGCCCCTCATCAATCAATAAATAATACCATCCCTTAACATGTAAATAAGTCCATCCCTTAACATGTATGCAAGGAGGGTGGGTGCTCTACATGGGATGATGAGTAATATCCAAATAAAACCTAAACAAGTGTGAAATTATCCCACAATTAGGCTAGGGCACAACTCCATGGCAGTCTTCTGCACCAAGAAATAGGGCATAAAAATATGTAGAAGAGGGAAATGCTCAACATGAGGGTGTAATATATGTCATAAAAAACCATAATATGTGAATGAATCCTCAACATGAGAAAGGTAATTCACCTCATGAACATCACACCATGCTAAATCATATAAACCTAAATGAATGTGAAATCAAGTGATATCAAGGGGAGAATTCCAAGCAAACAAAGATGCCAATACAATATTAGCTTAGACAAAAATTGCTAGGGTGTTCCATCAAGGGAGTGATACATCAACATGATGTATCATTAACAATCCAATGATCATAGGGACTCCACAACCAAGTCTACTAGTATGAAAGGAAAGAAATCACCAAGACAAATAGAGCATCAACCTCATATAGCCATCCATGACTACATCTCTAATAGTCTCATCAAATGCAATCACAACCCCTAGTCCATCCAAAGATCTACTTGTAAACCTACCATTGTGATGAAAATCACAAGAGTAGTGAAAAAATACTAGTGTAGGCATGATGTAAAATGAGGGGTAACACTTCCAACACAAACTGGATAATTTTGAACATAATCATAATTTCATTCCTCTTTCCAATACCAATTTCTAGTAGGTTTGATTCCTAGCTTGCAACCCCAATGGATGAACCATCAATAAATTGACTTTATTAACTCAAGTGTCTATATTGTTTATTCTCTTGGTTAAAGTGGATTTAACCACTTTGTTTGATTATTGAATTACCAAGTCGAGTTGATGTCAACATGGATAAAGTTGTTGAGTATTCTATTGGAGCCAAAGGATAACCTTAGTAGAGTTATTATCTATTATATAATCACATTTGATTACATTTATAAACCCTTTGAATTCTTAACTTCAATAAATTTCATCTCATATAATTGTGTCTGTGAAAACGAGTCTTTGTAGAATGATTAAACTATTATATTTTTGTATTTCTAATATGCACTCAAATAGTAAGCATAACAAAATTGCATCGTAATGAATAATAAAGGAACAATCACATGAAATGATTCTATAATGACACTAGAAGTAGTGAAGTAGATCTGAAACATAAAATTACTAATCCACTCTCATTTTGTTTATCTAACATAATTGACCTCATATTTACACAAAATGATATCCTTACCACATTAAATGTTCATTATAGTCATAAACCTACCCTAAGCACATGTTGAGTGAGAAAACATGCTTTGACACAATTACATACTACAAAATGGTGGTGGGTACATATTGAAAGTTGTGCTCGCATTCAAGAAGAAAGATGAAATCAAAAAACATGTGCATGCTAGGTGATGCTTTCATTTTGAGGGTTAATATGTCAATCACATGATTTAATGACAACAAATTGCCAAATATTAGAGTTCAAAATGCCTACCAAGTGGCATGAAAATGAATGGTTGAAGGATCTTGCTATTGTATCTTGTGTGTTGAATGGATGCACACACTTGAGTGTATACTTGGTAATACTTACACCACATCTAGATTCCATACACTAAGAGCTCCACTCAATCTAACCCACATAGATTAAGAAGAACACTAAAAATTAGAATAAAATGTCAAATGCCAACTAATTTAATGTTAATCACAATCACATTATCAATGTTCATTCAATTGTTAAACATTGCTGCATCCTAAAATATTCACTTAACATGGTCTAGTCCTTGGGTGTTGGTAGGCTAAATAAACCAATGAGAAAGGAACAAAAATCCATTGTGGTTGAAAGCCAACTGGAGTTGTAAGAATGTATTCAAAAAAAAATGAAAAATCATTAGTAATGGTTGCTCTAGGGTATGCATTCTAGTACTCATTATAATGACCATATTTTGGGGTTTTGTTGTGCTATATAAATAAGTAGCCAAGCATGTGTTTCATTTAGGTGATAAATTTCATTAGGACATGGCATTGATGACCAAATAGAATTGGTCAACCATGATGATGAGAATACCCTGCTAAAGGCTAATTCATTCTATGAATCATTGATGTACATGATGTGCCACTTGGAAATGGTAGTATAAATGAAATCAAGGAACACTTAGTTCCCTTACATACGTTTTTCATTGTATTGTTCCAAATGCACTTTGACTAGTGAGGAGAGAGAAGTGTGCCATGAAGCTCAATCAAAGAACTCACGTAATCTACATTCTACAAGTGGAGCATGATGAATTTTTCTTGCAAATTTTCTATAGTAATATTGCTTATTGATAGGTCCAAAGTTTAAGACGTCATTGCCTGGTAGACCAAGCAAATTTTGTAGTTGCAAGGCTTCATATATGGCCTAATGCAACATTGTTATGCAATGAGTTAGCAATTTCTAATATCGTCATGCTATGGCATGGTCTATATAAATATGTGAATCCACTAAGGCATGATAAGTTTTGAAAATATTTCAACGTTGGCCCCATTCATAGGTTAGTACTATTGCCCATCATGTACTCTAGCCCTAGTACAATGTCTTTTAATAGTTGTTTCCTTTAAAATGTGACTGAGAAAATTAAAACAAAATGAGGACGAGATGGGTCAATATATAGAGTGGGTGTGTGAGTAATATTTGAGTTTGGAAACCCTTCCCTATCGTGAAGGCATGCAAACAGTCTATTAATGTCAAATTTTAGTGCACGCATAAACATTTTGAAAGAATTTCAATGTTGGCCCCATTCACAGGTTACTATTGCCCATCATGTACTAATCTGGCCCTAGTACAATGTCTTTTATTTGTTTCCTTTAAAATACGATTGAGATGCATGTCCCCACATCTACTAGTACTGCAAGGGTATGGCACATTAACGTTGATAAAAGAAGTACTTGATTAATTGCACAAGCTTCAAGTTATTTTATGTCTTTTTTTTCTCTCTCGTATAAGTACTCTTTTTCTCCATAAAGATTAATATTAGTACAAAATCATTTTTTATATACAAAATCTCATGGGTCGATATATAGAGTGGGTCTGTGAGTGATCTTT
>JZKD02S1683837.1:576996-596464 GCA_000966675.3 Picea glauca
CCCCCCCCCTTATTCCTCCTTCACTGCCTTCCCTTCATTTACTCCCCTACCTAATATCTTATCCCATTATTAAATACCTTATCCCATTATTAAATATCTTATCCCATTATTAAATATCTTATCCATTCATTAATATGTTTCCATTTCGGGAACGTAACTTAAATTAATAATATATTTTATTATCCACCTTTATTTATTTACCATATTGATTAATGAGTTAATTATACTTAAATTAATCATAATCAAGAATAACTAATTAATAACAAATAATTAGTTAATGTTATTTTAATAAATAAATATAGTTTAGCTAATCTTTTAGGATTACATTATTAAATTAATTATAATTAGTAATCAAGGGTCGTTACAATAGCGATCATTTGATTTCTCAAAAACCATTGTTTAATCATCAAAAATCCAATGGCATGTTGAATAACAGTTCTTTCCTCATCATGTTCATGTATTCTTAACCTATACCATTTGACATCGAACAAAAATGATTTGAAGGAATTCAAGTCACACTCAATTATCATTCAAAAACCCATAGTATCTATTTTTATATTCTTTAGGATGTCTGTCACTCCTAGAGGAAACATTAGTGACCTGGAATATTGTAGTTATCCCACTATCAAAAGTTTTCCTGGTTTCATCCAACTGTTTGATGTGAAATTTATGACCATTGCACCACATAGCCTTGTGGTGCTTCAACTGCAATATACCAGACATGTAAAAGATGCATTTTCAATTAATAATAAACAAATTTCTATAACTTGGAAAGTATAATATAAAAAAAACACACCTACAGTCACATTAGTATAATATAAAATAACTAAATAAAATGGGTGAAATTTCTTTCCTTTCCATCTTTCAAACAATATGATAAATCTATTTCCCTCTATGTAACATCACAATCTCCATTACGACGAGCTTCTCTAACAAATTCAAACAGTTATTTCCATGATAACCTACCACCATGACATTGTTTACATGTATCAATCCATACCTTCATCCAGTCAATATTGTTTGCAATGTATAAATGTAGTGCATCCCAATCTTGAGCAACTCACCGATCAAAAAATCACAATTCACCAATATTAAATATTAGTTATAACCATGATAAATATTAATAAATGATGAAAGAATAAATATTAAGTGAGTATGATCATATACACAAAAAAATGAAAAAAATATATTTATTAAAAATACCCACAATTTAAATATTACCTCTGACTTTCTTCATTGTACCTTTCCCCAACAATTGCTCCCCTTCAAATTTTTTGATGGAATTCACATTCGAGATGCAATCCATTGCATGCATAGCTTGAGTTGCTAATTTAGGAACATACTAACTAATATACACCATGGATTCATATACCATATATCCCTCCACCATAGAACCCTCAGGACATTCTCTTTGTCTAACCAAAGCCTTCAATGATTTCAAGTGCCTCTCCACCATCCACATTGACCTTGTGTGTACAGGTACACACATTTCAATCTCCTCAACTTGGTGTATGAGGTAGTGTTCTTGTGCATTGAAAAATGATGGAGGTAGATACTTCTGCATTTCACACATTAGCCGAACAATTTCTCTCTTCCAATACTGTATATCATCTTCATGGACTTCTTTCATTGACATCCATCTACAAATCATGATGCAAGAAAATAACATGTTTCAACAAAACATAATACATATTACATTACAAGTAAAACACATGTCATTAAGTACAACAAAAAAATGATTTTTTTTTTCATATATATTGCAGCTACTTACCTCATGTATTTTCCAAGATCATATATAACTTGTTTGACGTTGTTGTCAAAGTCGTTTGGGAGAGATAGAGGTAGAACATACCGTAATAATAAAAACAAATTGTTACTTGTTTCAAAACTAGACAAAAGAAATAAAAATATAAAAAAATTTATACAACCAATATATAAATATGAATACCAAAATTATTGATTACCTTAATGAAGGTATGCCAATCATGTGTTTTTACCCCACCAAATTCACCTTTCTTTGTTAAGATATTTTTTATGTTTGAACAAAAACCTGTGGGAAATTTAATTCTTTGAATGACCTCTTTTACACCATTGCTTTGATGCTCTGTTAATAACCATGGAAGGTTATTTTGGTCTCCACTGCTATTTGATCAGATCACAATTTTCATTGCATGATTGGCTTCCTGAATGACATTACAAATTTTGACAATTGTTTATTTATCCCTCCTACCATCTATGATTCTCCATAATGTTTCTGTCACATTCTTCCCGATATGCATTGTATCAAACAAATGAACTATTTTTAGCTCCTCATAGTAAGGAATCCTCATGAATTTAGTGGGATAACATTTCATTCCTCATGGAAGACCATTATTACTACCTTCACGACGACGACATTGATGAAGCATAAAAAAATCAGAAAACTATTTATCAAATGCCGTAAAATAAATTGAATAATTAAAATAAAATTTTAAAACATGATTCCATTTACAATACATAAACAAAATGAATACCTTGAGGATTAGGCAAGGTGGCAGTCTTTGTGGTTTTAGTCCAGTCTCTTCTTTCCCATTGAAAATATATTTTTCAGCAGTACGATACTTATGGTTCTTAGTGAGGAAGTGTCTATACTCATCAAACACATCCTTTCCTAAATTTTTTGACCGATGAGATTTCATCTTAGGACCACAAAATGGAAATGCAAATTTACCCTTTGTTTGAAGACCTACAATAGATGGATTAATGTGAATTATTAATATACAAAAGGATTATTTGAAAAAAATGCATGATATATTCAATTAATTATATACTATTCAAGCGTGCAATATGGAATGCTACATACCACAAAAATGTGTTAGTCATGGGGCATCATGAATTGTCCATAAAATTATTCCATGACATTGAAATCTATTCTGCCCAATTGGTTTACAGATGTCATACATAGTGATACCCTCCCATAACTTTAGTAGCTCATCAATAAGAGGCTCAATATACACATCCATATATTTAACTGGGTACTTACCTAATTGTTTGAAATTATATGAAATTACTACCATGGTATGTATATATATGTAAATAAATAAATAAAAGATATTATGCAAAAACAAAAGAAAAATGAAAAATTTACATTCGAAAAATTAATGTAAACAAATACGTGGAACAATCATTGTCAATATTATGTGCTCCCTCTTTATTGAAATCCAAGGAGTAATGTTATTGTTGATAACAAAAATAGGCCACACTGAGTAAACAAACCGAAGCTCTCCAAATGTATTATCACTGTCAGTTGCCAATGAAAGCCTAACATTACGAGGTTCATCTATAAATTCTGGCCATTTTGCAGCAATTTCATTAAAAGCGTAACCATTTGTAGAGATTTGAAGAACTCCATATTCAATTCTCTTTCATTCATGGTAATCCATAAATTGTGCTATGCTTTGGCACCTGAACAATTGCTACAAATGTGGAATTATGGGAATATGATGGAGAACCTTTCGAGGCACCATTTTTGTTACTTGATTGGTTCGATATCTACTGATACCACATACCGAGAATTTTGTTTTCGACACATGTTGTCCATAATATATAATATGATCATCAGAACATGCATCTATACTTTGATACTCCATTCCAAACTCTTTCATAATGGCATGTAAATCTCGATATGTGCGAGGAAAAATATTTGATGAGGGTAACAAAAATGTCGATATGTGCGAGGAAAAATATTTGACGAGGCAAAAAATCTTTCTGGATGTCTTGTACAACAATTTTTGCAAGGGAAATAACATTTACCGTCACCCTTTTCACCCTATTTAATTTTTTCCCACCTCTAATGTTTCCTGGCATTCTTCCCCATAAACATATATTACTGATAATTATCTTATAAAATTGAGTGGTGTATAATAGAATATCTATTATATTTTTCTATTATAACATATGAAAAATAAATCTATTTTTTGTTCGCCAAGAAGACCTTATACCCTTTTTGAACCATAGTTGTTATAGAAAACTTGTCGCAACATCTGTAAAATGCAACATATTTATGGATTTTATAATGTTGCAATTCTGATGAAAGTTGACCAAGTCAATGTTGACTTTTTCAAATAGTGGTTGATAGTTAGGGGGGGAAAACCTAGTGTCTATATCGTTGCAAGCGCGATGGACAAAATGTCACAATTTCGATGATTGTTGACCAGGTCAATGTTGACTTTGTCAAATAGTGGGTGACTGTTGGGGAAAGACAACCTAATGTCCACACTGTCGCAAGTGAAATGCACATTTGATGTCATTGCAAAAGTGACATATTCTGAATGTCATCACTAATGTGAAGATTTGAAAAGTACATCACAAGTGCAACGATATCGGGTAGTGGAGAAAAAAAATCAAAATTTCCACTATTTTGCGACAATATGGCCAATTTTTTCCATAATGTTGCAATTATATCGTCACAATTTTTCCAATGTGTAGTAGTGATATCCCATTATATTAACATGTATTGTGAGGCCAATACAAAAAAGGCAGGCTCAGAAGTTCTGATATATAATATTGAGAATCTTAGCTTGAGAGTGGTACTATACATGACTGGGAAGATTATTGGATCTGTTTCTCTACATCGGGCCTCTCTAGGTCAGATGCATTGTGTAGTGCAATGTCTATATCTGGTTATATTTGATTGGAGAACTACCATGCTCAATTACATGAAAATCCAGTGGACGGAGTGTAAGCTGAGGTAGGGGAGAAACTTTGGATTTGGGACAGTACTATGCACATTCTTATTTGAAAGAGTGCCAGGCACGAGCCTGAGGGAGGGTGTGTGAGGGAACATAGCCTCCTTTCCAGAACTATGTATATGGGTTTCTTTGATGTCATGTCAGGGATGAGGGGGGTGTGCGAGTCATATGATGACAAGTTCTTCGATTGGTGGAAACGCCAAATTCCTGCCATTGAAGACTACCCATATGCGGGTATTAGTTTCTTGAGAGACCCAAACATGCCCATGTCCCCTAGTGAAACACGTGGCAAGACAAGTACATACTAACATGTTTTAACTTTTAACTTTTAACTTTTTGAATTTTATAATATAACATAAAACATGCTTTTGGTAACGTCAAAGTAATAACTTAAAGACCTGTTATGTATAGATGTGGGACTAGTTCGGCCAATGA
Organism: Picea glauca; assembly: GCA_000966675.3. Taxonomy (NCBI): domain Eukaryota; kingdom Viridiplantae; phylum Streptophyta; class Pinopsida; order Pinales; family Pinaceae; genus Picea; species Picea glauca. The sequence goes on from JZKD02S1683837.1 coordinate 582,162, forward strand.
ACTTTCCTTAGACTAAGCGCCATCCTCAAGAGTAGAACTATCTAGGAAGAGCCACAAAAAAGGTAGGGCCATCATCAATGAAGGATTAAAGAGTACTGAGGAGGGTAGAGAGGAACATGACAACCCTCACCCGTAACGTGCCCATGGCAGAGATCGAGGATATGTTGCCATCCATGTAGACTCATGTAGTGGGAGTACCCAAGGCATGGGTATATTTGTTCCGACATCTCTCCAACACCGTACTGTACTATACTAGGGCCAATAGGCCTAGAGTTTAGATTACTATTGGACATTATGCGTGTCGAGGGCACCCTTTTTGTATCTCTCTTATGTATTGAGGGCTTAAGCCCAACGATGTATACTTGACACTTTTTGAGGATTTATGGCCCACATTTTGCACTATGACATCATTTTTGGACATGTTATATATATACATATTTTTTCCTTATGGATTAAATACATTTTGTACAATTATATTTACATGTGTGTGTATGTGTGTGCTTTTATATTTATATGTGTGAATGATGCCAATCTAAAACATGATTTTCCAATGTATTAGTTAATTGATTAGAGTGTATAGCAACATGAATATATGTAATATAATCAAAATAATGTTCCAAGAGGCATACCCTAAGGAATCATCGATGCAAGGTGGGATTATGGATGTGGTATACTCCATTTAACTACGACACTACCAGTTGAGCATCTAAATGAACCCAAAGGTGAGAAATACCAAGTGACAAAGCATCAGGTATCTATTCTATTACAATGATATACTCCTAAACATTATTGGTTGCTTCTCCTAGACAATCACCTCCAGAATATAGCAACTGACGAGTGGGTGTGAAGATCACCCAAGATGTGGAAGCAAGCCTCTAAGTGTATCGGCTAGCACCATCTGTGAACCCAACATAAACCTCAGATTCAATTTACATCTGCCACAATGCAGAGACACAATAAACTATACCTCCAAAATAAAAAAAGAGACTGAAATATATGTATAAATATATACACTATGTACAAGAAGTCACACTCAGGTGACCATCCTAAGCATAATACTTCTTTAAATAAAGCCCATTTTTGGGCCCAGGAAACACATTGCTTTAAAAATAAACCAATTTGTAAGAGCCTTTTTCCAAAACCTTATTTATAATAAATGGTCTGAACAACATATGTTTAAAATTTCCCATCCCCAAGGGATCTTTATCTTGATCATAGACCAAAATAAGATCCCCTTCAGAGAAGACCCTAGGGTGAACTGACCAATCATATTGACTCTTGACATGCCATTTGTAAGCCTCACTAGCCAAGGCTACATTTCGACGTTGTTCATCGAGTTGCTTGAGATAGAGGAGACACTCTTCAAGTGCATTTGTGTCAAGAAATAGTTCCACTGCTAACTTGAGAGAAGGAATCTGACAGTCTGTAGGAAAAATTGTCTTCATCCCATAAACTAGTTGAAAAGGAGAGAATTATGTAGTAGTATTGGCCGAAGTTCGGTATGACCAAAGTGCTAAGTACAACATCAAATGAAAATTCAACTTATTTGAATTGATTTTCCATTGGAGAATGGTCTTAAAAGACTTATTGACAGCCTCCACCTGTCCATTCGCTTGTGGATAATAGGATGATGAATGTTCTTGTTTGAACCCTAGCTTGGACGTTAACTCTATCATCATCTTGTTTTGAAAGTGACTTCCATAATCAATGACAATATCCTTTGGTATATCGAACCTATCAATGATTTGGTTGAAAATGAAGAGTTCTTCCATTTCCCCATCATTGCTAAACATTGGCACGGCTTTGACCCACTTGGTGAAGTAGTCTACTCCCACAATGATATACCAATATCCCCTAACAGAAGCTGGGTGACATGTAATTAAATAAATTCTCCACTTAGTGAAGGGACTATTGAGGAAAAGGTATGAATAACCTTAATCATTTTCGAATCTTGCCTGGCTAGGACAAGATAGTCAGGAATGCCACCTGGGGTTTTATAGCCTCAAAATATTTTCCCAAATCTGCAAGTATTAATTACAAGGGTTTAGGATGATTTATTAATGAAAAGAATGTTGAAATATAACAATAAAATTTATATAAGTTTCTATAATAAACACAGATTAAATGATGAAGTAAACATGGAGATCAAAAAGCGAAAAGTAACCAAGTCACAAATACACATAGATGAGACATAATAACAACATGATTTATTTCATTATGAGATATCAAAAGTGTCTTTATCTTTACAAAACCCATGAGAGGGCATGGACCAAAGTCTTATTTAGAGATCCCCAATGAACACCATACAAAAGGACTGCGACAGTAAAATAAAATTGAAATTAATAATCTAGATCAACTTGCCAAAAAATGTTGCCAATTTGACTCTGCAATATACTCTTTATCAGCCATGAAATTTAATTCACAAATAGACAAGAATACACAGAATATCAGGGATGGATCAACACCTATAAAACAAGCGTCTAAAAATTTTGGTTCAGTCTCAAACCTTGTTGTCTACAATAAGACCCTTCTGTCAAAAAGAGAATTAGGCTTTGAATAGACTCAGAAATAAATGAAAACTAAAACTATCTCATGAAACCAAAGAGCAAACCGTAGTCATTCTTTCTCCTTCTATTCCCATTTTTTCTCTACTTTTCATTCAACTTTTATTCTTTCTAAATAAGTTGAAGTAGTTCAACTACTTTCTTTAGTTAAGTTAGTTTGACTTAACTAGTTAGTTTAGGATAAATAAATAATAATAATATAGTTAAGGGTCTTTAATTAATAATAACTACGTAGGTGGGACCCCTTGTGACTCCCGTCATTTCTTCTTTTCAAATCATAAAATATAACACAAAAAGGATAATCATTTTGACCATATGTCACCTTTGTATCTCCCTTAAATATATTTCAAACTGCATATTTAAATATCAGAAATAATTTATATCATATCCAAAAAAATATATAAATATCTACATTATCCACATAATACCAAAAAATACCAAAACAAAGCTTGATGTCCAAAAATACTGAAAAACAATAAGCACTGTCTTCATCAACTGAAATCAATAAAAACACATAATCTAAAAACCATATTTGGCACTTTGAGAGGCAATTTTCCTTTTTTCATTGCTCTTTCCCTTAGACTTCTTGGAAGTATCCCATGGTTGATTATACCCTTTGGGTTGTATCTCGCTGATCACATGGGAACAATCATCCTTCAAATGCATGTGGGAAGACACAAATTTTGAGGAATCATCGAAGGGAGAAGAAGGGGAGGAAACTACTTTTCCTTTATCTTGCATCGATTGGGGAGTATCAGTTTTTAGTCTCTTACTAGCATGTGAAGATTGAACTGGTGAAATAGCATGAGAAATCTAGACATTGGGATTGACAGGTGGTGGCAAAGGAAATGACATAGTGGGCCAACCACTATGGTGAGAGACAGGCGGGTTGACGATCTCTTTCCATCCATCATTTGTGGGGACTTCCGGCTGCAAGGACATATGTGGAGGAATGAGAATTCCAGGGATTTTATAAGGAGGCTAGAAAGGGGGTCTATCTGGTCGAGGCTGAATTATTCCATGGATAATCCAATTAAATAATCCATCTTGGAAAATATGGTTCAATTCTTGAGGATCAACATCAAAATGGATGGAAAATCTAGGCCTTATATGGCCTCAGTTCCAATTTCCCCTTCCTCTGTTATTTCTGCCATTGTTGTACTGAAAAAGATCATTTTGTAGCAACAATTCATCAGTAATGAATCTCTTAATAAACCATACATGACACTATGATTACATGAATAAAAAATTGGCTCAAAAGTTGACACGAGATACATGCAAATCCAGTCATAACAAACCATTTATTAATTGCCAAGTGAACAAGGGGTGATAGGGTTCGTGGGAAATATGGAGGGAGTGTAATTAGTGAAAAATGGTATAATGATAGGGGATAAATAAATGAATACCATTCAACAATTAATTAAACAATTTACTGTGTAATAAAATATCAAAATATAAGTCACCAACCATTGCTATGTTATCCCTTTGGCACTTTTACACATGCTTTTCCTTTTAAATTTATTTCACAGAACAAGGTTACAATAAGTGAAATTAGGTTTATGAGGGGAATGAAATGAGAAAAAAATGATAGAATGACAGAGAATCAATGTGGATACTATTAAATTGAAAATAAATCAAAATGGTGCAGACCCCCTATCCCTCCTAAGGCTGCGCAACCTCCCGGTGAGGATCTTCTGGTTTTAGAGCCAAAATGGCTCTTCTGGTTCCGAGTTGGAACCTCCCTCTTCTAATCCACAGGTCCTTCTCTATGTTTGCATATGCGACCAAGTGCTAGGCTCATGCTCTCCACTCCTTGTGACCATGGTCATGACCATGGACTTGGCCCAAAAGGTGCATCGTGTTTCGTGACCTTGGGCATTTCAATACGACGAGTCCTTGGCTCCTCCAAGTCCCAAAACTCCGATGAGGGCTAACGGAGGTTAGCTCATCCCTTTTCCCAACTCATATGACCACACACCCATGACCACAATATTTTCCATGAAAGCGCATCATGGTTCTCGATATCAGAACCTTGCGATACAAGGTGTCTGACCCCTCCAAGTCACGAATGTCAAAATCATGATAACGCGAGATCTACGGCTCAGTTCTCTCCTGGGATGACGGCTATGATTGTTTAGATTTTTCACATTTCACAGCATTTCCTGACACAAAGGCTAGTCACTACTCCACCTGGTTGCCGAAATACCGAAAGCTTGAGGTGCTTGATCAACGACTCTCGCTCCTCTCCCTGATCCAATGGTTCAGGTCGAATCACAATTTCGCGATTCAGGGTTTTGAAGAGCAAGGAACTCTATCCTCCCAACTCACGATACCCGATTTCGTGAAATGGACTGATGGTCCAGATTTATCTAGGATCGATGGTCGTTATCCCTCCTGATCTTTGGGTGTAGAAAGGCCTTCGTTGCTAACCCCCTCACAGCTCCACTGGATCCAACAGCCCATGGGCTTTCTATGCTTCTCATCGATCTCTCTCCACCATCCGTTCAGGTCTTCAAGATTTTCCCTCCTAGGAATATGTAGCGTTAAATCCTGCGCACCTGTCTCAAATCTAACGATCGCTGAGTCTCCACCGGGATCCAATGATCAATAAGGCTCTTCCTCCTGAGCTCTTAGTCTCTTAGACCTAGAAAATTTTCTAAGTCCTCGAAGGTTTCAACCTTTGTTTTTCTTGGGAAATGGGTTCCTGGATCTCGACAACACTTTCCCAAAGTGTTATTCCTCCCGATCTTCGTCTGGTGCTGACTTCAGTTTCCTGTGCACTCCTTGCATCTAAGGGATATCGATAACTCAGATCCAAGGGATTTCTCCTAGATAAATTCCTCCTGATTTCCTTTTGTTCCTCTCTAGCTCGATGCACTCCTTACAAAGATGCAAATGAAGAGAAACAATTGAAACTAAAAACTAACATTCACAGTTCCATTCTCTCCTAAAGAGATTCATTCACTTTCTCATAAAAAAAAAATGACAAGAAAAGAAACACAAACACAGATCACACAGCATGCATTTGGATCAATTCTCCCTCTGTCATATTCACAAGTGCCAAATGGCTACATAATACATTCAAATTATACAACACAAAAACTAAGATCTCTTGCTAACTTGCAGTTCTCTTTACAGCTATTCTCCTTCTGTATTGCATCTCTCTCTCTATCTCTCCCGTCTGAACATACCTAACTTCTAATTAACTCAAAAGAAACTTCTAGGTTTTTTTTTTTTCTAGCTACTCGTCTATTCTAAATTCCAGCCTATGCTATCTTAGTCCAGTCTCAATCTAGAGCCATAGTGGAAACTTCTTCTCTTCTTGAGGATTTCAAAATGTGCCTCAAAGGGTAATTTTCGGCACTAGTTCAAGCGTGCCTCCAGAGGTAAATTTTGACGTTGAGTTAAGGTGGATTTCAAAATCGGTTGCTACTGCTAACATTGAACTTATGGAAGAACTCCCACATGTTGAGTGGTCCTGCCTTTGTGTGCTTGCCAACGATTCTCTTGCATCATACTCCCCTTTACAAAAATTCATGGACTCTTGTCCATGAGCTCCTGCACTAATTTTCCCTCCTTCTGGATGGCAGCTTCGTTTTCCCAACTGGCATCCTCGATTGGGTGTCCCTTCCATTTGACCAAATATTCAAAATAGTTTTTTCTCCTGGTCTTCTTTCCAATCCTCTGATCAATAATTTTCTCCATCTGTGGTTTTTCTACTATAGGAATTTGTCTCTCCCACTGAATCTTTCCTTGATATTTTGATCCTTTTATGTCATCTTTCCTGTAAGGTTACAGGTCTAAAACATTGAATATGGGCAAAATTCCCACACCATCTAGTAGCTCGATCTCATAGGCGTTTGCATCGAACTTCCCCAAGATCTTACAGGGTCCTATATTCTTCATCTTCAATTTGTTATATGTTCCCTTCGGGAACCTTTCCTTCGTGAGATGTGCTAAAACCTGATCTCCCACTTCAAATTTAGGTTCCCTGCGATGCTAATCAACTCTGTGCTTGTACTTTTGGTTAGAACTCTACAACTGTTCTCTGATCTGGTTAAGGAGTTTCTGCATTTATGCAGTAAAATATTTTGCACCATTGCTTCTGATCTCACCATGTTCCAAGTCTCTCAACTCAAATAATCCTCTAGGTTTCATTACATACAATATTTGGAATGGAATCCTTCCAGTAATCCTATTTGGTGAGTCATTGTATGCAAATTCTGCTTGTGACAGAATCTGGTCCCACTGATTATCATGTTCAGTGACTAATCTTCTTAACAAATTTCCCAACCTTCTATTCACCACCTCAGTATTCCCATCTGTCTAAGGGTGATAAGCCGATCTGAAGGAAAATTCTATCCCCATCTTATTCCACAACGTCCTCCAAAAATGACCAACAAATATTTTGTCTCTGTCTGAGACAATGCTTCTAGGTAGGACGTGAAATCTCACAACTTCCTTGAAAAATAGATTTGCAACATGTGTTGCATCATTGGTCTTCTGGCATGGGATGAAATGTGCCATCTTTGAAAATCTGTCCACTACCACAAATATGGAATCAAATCCCCTTTGTGTTCTTGGCAATCCCAACAAAAAATCCATTCTTATTGCATCCCAAGGCCTCTCTGGTATTGGCAATGGCTGATACAATCCAGTGTTCTGCCTTTTCCCCTTTGCATGTTGGAATATTCTACATCTGTTCACAAACTTTATCACTTCTGTTCTCATACCTAGCCAATAGTATGAACTTCTCAACTGTGCAAATGTCTTATCATGGCCGAAATGTCCAACCAATCCTCTACTGTGCTTCTCCTTCAGAAGGTTGTCCCTAATTGAGTATTTTGGTATGCACAATTGATTTCCCCTGAATAACAGTCCTTCCTGAACCATGAAATCTATCCACTGACTTTTATCTCTCAACACGAGATTTATAAATGCTTCATATGCTTTCTGGAAGTCTATATCATCACAATATATATCCTTAAGGTGTTCAAACCCCAAGGTCTTCACCTGGAATTACTGCAGAATTAAACATCATCTGCTTAAAGCATCAACAACCTTGTTAACATTCCAAACAACATGTTTTATGACAAAAGTAAAGTTTTGCATAAATTCAACCCATTTTGCATGCCTCTGATTCAATTTTTCTTGTCTTCTTATGAATTGTAAAGCTTGGTTGTCGCTATATAAGACAAACTCTTGTGGGACAAGATAATGCCTCCATTTCTTCAAGGCTTGAATTATGGCATAAAACTCCTTGTCATATGTGGAGTATTTCCTCTTCGTCTCATTCAACTTCTTGCTGAAATAGGCAACAGGTCAATTGTCCTGACTAATAAAGGATCTTATTGTAAATCCACTTGCGTCACATCTTACCTAAAATGTCTTCCCAAAATTTGGCAAGACCAGAATTGGTCATTCTGTTATCTTCTCCTTTAGTATATTGAAGCTCCTTTCAGCCTCCTCTGTCCATTTAAAATACTTCTGCCGCTTCTTCACTGTATCCATCATGGGTGCACAAATCCCACTGAATTCTCTAATGAACTTTCTGTAGAAACTTGCTAAACCATGAAAGCTCCTTACCTTGAACATGCTCATTGGTGACGGCCATTCTCTGATTACTTTCACCTTCTATGGATCCATCTTTAGTTCATTCGAAGAGATCACAAAACCCAAATAAATGAGTTATGTTTTCATAAAAGAGGAATTCTTCAGATTTATCAAAAACTTCTCCTGTTGTAGCCTCTTCATCACTAGCATTAGGTGCCTCAAATGCTCCTCTTTATTCCTGCTAAAGACTAGTATATTGTCTAGATACACAACCATGAATTTGCCAATGAAATCTTTCAGAATTTCATTCATCATCCTCATAAAAGTGCTTGGGGTATTTGTTAAGCCAAATGGCATAACCAACACTCATATAGACCTTTGTTTGTTTTAAAAGTTTTTTTCCATTCATCACCTTCTCTCATCCTGATCTAGTGATATCCACTTTTTAGATCCATCTTAGAGAAGAAATTTTCTCTAGTTAAGCAATCCATTAAATCATCCATTCTTGGCAAAGGAAACTTATACCTGATGGTGATCTTGTTGATGGCTCTTGAGTCTGTGCACATTCTCCATCCTCCATATTTCTTTGGGCTCAACACTGTTGGTATTTCACATGGGCTCAAAATTTATCTGACCAAACCCTTATCCAACAACTCTTGGACTTGGTTCTTCACCTCCTCGTTCTCTCGAGGTGTTAATATGTATGTTGTTTTGTTTGGAAGACTTTCTCCTGATATCAAGTCGATATGATGAATGATACTCTTGATGGGTGGAAATGATTTTGGCAGCTCATCCACCACTATATCAACGAAATTATCCAATAGTTTATGAACTTCCTCAGGAAAACCCTCCATTGATGTACTTGTAAGGATAAATCTGGGATTCCTTACCACAACAAACTGCATCTCCTATTCTTCCTTGACTTACTTCAGGAGTTCCTTCCCACTCATGAGAAGTATGCTTGTGCTGGCTTCCTCCATCACTCTCTTCTCCTCCATTGGTAGCAACATATGTGTCCTACCATTCTTTTCCAATGTGCATGTGTTTTTCATCCCATCACGAATGACATTTCTATCAAACTTCCATGGTATTCCCAACAGAATATGGCATACGTCCATGGGAATTACATCACACAGAATTTCATCTTTATAACCTCCTATCTTAATTCAAACTAGGAATTGTTTAGTAATCATTACCAGGTGTCCTTTTTGCAACCATGAGACTTTGTATGTCTTTGGATGTCCAGTTGTCTTCAGCTCCAACTTCTCCACCATCTCTATGGATACTAGGTTGTCAGTGATCCCACTATCAATGATCACCTTGCATACTTTGTCCTTAGTCTTGCAAGCTATCCTAAAGAGACTGTTTCTCTATACTGGCTTCTCAACTTCTGCCTTTTGTTTTAAGAGAAATTTTCTCAACATTAGGGATGATCCATCCTCTGCTCCTTTTGATTCAAAATCTCTTTATTGTTCTTCTGAAATGTGAGCTTATCCTCCTCCTTATTTCTTCTTCTTGGGGCATTCCCAAAAAATGTGTCCTGTCTTTCCACAGGAATAACATCTTACTCCTCCTCTGCCTCTTCCTCTAAAAGAGCTTCTTCCACCACCTTGTCTTTCCCTAGAACTTCCTCCTCGTTCTGAGTGATTGTGTGGCTTCTCAGCCTCATCCTTAGACTAATGTGTTATGTCATGGTTAAATCCCTTGATTTTGGTTGGGACCGAGCCTTTACCTCTTCCTCGCTGGTTCTGTTTTCTGGCCAGCTTCTCCTCTGCCTTCAGGCAAACTGATAAGAATCCTCCACAGTCCTAACTGACATCATGTTAATCTCATCATGGATTTCATACCTCAAGCCATATATATATATGGCGACTCTTTATTCATCTCTCTCCCTTTGTCTAGTTCTGATGTTCATCCTATAGAACTCCTCGGTGTACTCCTTAACTGTCATCCCTTTCCGTCTTAGGTTCTGCAACTTCCTGAACAGATTGATCTGATAATCTTTGGGTATGAATTTATCCTTCATCTTGGCTACCATTTCATCCCAAATTTTTATCCTCTGTTTTCCTTTACTTCTCCTCTCAGCCTACAGTTCATCCCACCACAGTGTTGCATGCCCTTTTAGCCTGGTGACTACTTGCTTCACCTTCTTCTCCTCATCAACATCTTCATAGTTGAAATGTTTGTCCATGGATCTTATCCAATTCAATAGATCTTCAGCATCTAGATTTCCCTCATACATGGGAACATCTATTTTAGCCCTGCCTCCCAATCTGACAACTACTCTCAACAAACGTCCTTCTGCAGCATCCTCTCCTATAGCTTCTTCAACCTCAAATTCTTCTCTTTCTACATCACTGATGTCTCCAGCATCAGGTGCTCTTCTTTATGCTTCTTCCATTGTTTCCAATCAGGTGTGGAGCTCTCACATCTCCCTCTCTACAACATGATTGGCTAAAGGTGCCTCTCGTCTCCTTGGCGGCATTGTGTTGACTATTAGTCACATATAGAGTACGAATTCGAGTTCTCTGTCTCTTTCTTTCTCTTTCTCCTTCACCTGAAGTCTACGTATGAGTGAATGAGTGCTTTGATACCACCTAGTGCAGACCACCTATCCCTCCTAAGGGCTGCGTGACCTCTTGGTTAGGATCTTTTGGCTTCGGAGCTGAAATGGCTCTTCTAGTTCTGAGATGGAACCTCCCTCTTCTAATCCATAGGTCCTTCTCTGTGTTTGTCTGCGCAACCAATCACTAGGCTCATGCTCTCCACTCCTTGTGACCGTGGGCATGACCAGGGACTTGGCCCAAAAGGCACATTGCATTTTGTGAACCCAATATTTCTAATACGACAAGTCCTTGGCTCCTCCAAGTCTTGAAACTCCGATGAGGGCTAATGGAGGTTAGCTCCTCCCTTTTCCCAACTCACATGACCACACACCCATGACCACAAGATTTTCCACGAAAGCGCGTCACGGTTCATGATATTGGAACCTTGCGATATAAGGCATCTGACCCCTCCAAGTCACAAACATTGAAATCACAATGACGTGAGATCTACATCTCAGGTCTCTCCTGGGACGATGGCTACGATCATTTCATCATTTCACATTTTGTGACTTCACCCAACATGAAGTCTTGTCACTACTCCACCCGGTCGCCGAAATGCCAAAATTTTGAGGTGCTTGATCAATGGCTCTCACTCCTCTCTTTGATCCAACGGTTCAGGTCAAATCACTATTTCGTGATTCGGGGTTTTGAAGAGAAAGGAACTCTATCCTCCCAAATCGTGATACCTAATTTCGTAAAATGGACCGACGGTCCAGATTTATCTGGGATCGACAGTTGTTATCCCTCCTGAGATTTGGGTGTAGAAAGGCCTTTGCCACTAAACCCCTCGCAACTCCATTGGATCCAATGGCCTGTGGGGTTTTGGTGCTGCTCATCGAGCTCTCTCCACTGTTCATTCAAGCCTTCTATATTTTCCCTCCTAGGAATATGTAGCATTAAAGCCTGCGCACCTATCTCAAATCCGGCGATCACTAAGTCTCCACCGAGATCCAACAATCAACAGTGCTCTTCCTCCTGATCTCTTTGTCTCTCAAACCTAGAAAATTTTCTAAGTCCTCGAAGGTTTCAACCTTCGTTTCTCCTGGGAAATGGGTTCCTGGATCTCGACAACACTTTCCCAAAGTATTATTTCTCCCGAGCTTCATCTGGTGCCGACTTTGGTTTCCCACACACTCCTTGCATCTAAGGGATCTCAATAATTTAGATCCAAGGGATTTATCCTAGAGAAATTCCTCACGATTTTCTTGCATTCCTCTCTGGCTCGATGCACACCTTGTAGAGCTTCAAATGAAGAGAAACAATTGAAACTGAAAACTAACATTCACAGTTCCATTCTCTCCTATAGAGATTCATTCACTTTCTCATAAAAACAGAAATTACAGAAAAAGAAACGCAAACATAGATCACACAACATGCATTTGGATCAATTCTCCCTCTGTCATATTCACAATTGCCAAATGGCTACATAATACATTCAAATTATACAACTCAAAAACTGAGATCTCCTGCTAACTTGCAGTTCTCTCTTACAACTATTCTCCTTTTGTATTGCATCTCTCTCTCTATCTCTCCTGTCTGAACATATCTAACTTCTAATTAACTCAAAAGAAACTTCTAGGGTTTTTTTTTCCTAGCTACTTGTCTATTCTAAATTCCAACCTATGCTATCTTAGTCCAGTCTCAATCAATAGGCGTAGTGGAAACTTCTGCTCTTCTTGAGGATTTCAAAACATTCCTCAAAGGGTAATTTTTGGCACTGGTTCAAGCGTGCATCCAAAGGTAAACTCCAGTGCTGAGTTAAGGCGGATTTCAAAATCAGTTGCTGCTGCCAACGTTGAAGTTCTAGAAGAACTCCTACATGTTGAGTGGTCCTTCCTCTGCCTGCTTGCCAATGATGCTCCTGCATCACAAAACATGCAATTAAAACATATCTATGTCCATAACTTGACATTTTAACAGTGTTCCTTTTCCGAAACAATAACCCAAACTGATATTTTCTTGGCAAATTTGCTTGCTGGTTTGCAAATTATTTTATACAATAATCTATATGCCCAGAATTATTTAATCACAGTGGTCATTGTATCCACATTATCATTATATGACAATCATAATGAAAAACATTGCAATCTCTATAAGAAACCACAATATCTTTTGAGCCACGACCATAACATTAACTCCAATGCTTAATCCTTTAAAACCAACAGGAACATGCACAATGTTTACAACAATTCATATCCATCATTTATCTAATCACTATTGAACACAATCAATCTGGATGTTATAAATCTTATTTGGGCCTCAAACAATTCACACACAGGTGTCACTTTTATACAATCCACATAATGATTGAAACCAAAAACAATCAATATCTTGAACACAAGCTTCAAATGAATGGGCGAGTATGCATCTCTTCCAAAATTAACAAACAAGAGACAAAAAAAAATTGTACCCAAGTAACCAGTCAAGCACCATGCTCCCATAAACCATCAAACTGGAGTAAATGCAATTTCAAAGTAATATTTAGGGTTTAAGACATCAATGAGAAGAGTCAACAAGCGGTTCGAACAGAGAGCTTGGTGTTTGAATGGCATAGACAACTCATTATGTAGGTTCCCTATCACAATTTACCATAGAATAATAATATGCAATAATGCTCTCAGCTGTGAGGCCTTCAAACAACAGACTACAATTTCCAACAATTTTTTTTTTTAAAGTGAACTGCTTTTAACAACATTGCAAAAAGAGTAACCAAGTATAAACCCATGCCTGACCAAAAATCATGCATAATGATTTCATCAACTTTGAGGTGGTGTTATCTTTATACTGTGTAATGTTTTCTAGGAAACTGTGTTAGCGAGGGCGTAGTTGGATTATTGAGAGGGGGCGTGAATCAATAATAGAGAAATTTAATCCTTTTTAACAAAATAATCCAAGTGTTATGTCAATGTAGAATTATCATACAATAATGAGCAATGAACAATCATACACATACAAAGTACACCAGTGTTTTATGTGGAAACCCAAAGTGGGAGAAAACCACAGAATGTTTTTTCTTATATGTCTTGAAGAATTACATTCATTGGAAGCACCAACTTCCTTTGTTTTATAGATGCAACTGGAAGGAGGCTCCAACCCCCTAGTTTCTTAGGCTACAACCTGAGGGAATCTCCAACTCCCCAATTATTTGGATACAACCTTCTATGTTCTTCGGCTACAACTGAAAGGTGGCTACAACCACCTGTCCTTGCCCCATCCAACAACCCTGAAGTAGATGTATAATGATGGAACAATTGTCACACTATCACTATGAGATATACCATTGTAAACCTATACCAATAAATCTGAACCATGCATCAACCTATACCTCAATTTGTTATAAACTTGTACCATAAACAAGTGCATCAACCATGCACCAACTTCTACCAAAAAACCTGTAATCAACCTGTACCATAAAACAATGCATCCAACCATGTACCAAGTATGTACCAATCATGTTTCAACTAGTCATTAACTATGACTCATCAATATGTACCAACATCATCAACTATACACCTCATGTATGTTCCAACTCATCAACTACTTGTCTCAACCATGTACTCAACATGTACCTCAACCAAAA
>JZKD02S1683837.1:601679-642105 GCA_000966675.3 Picea glauca
TTTTCTCTATTTGATCCAATTCTTCATCCATGGCCTTATTCCAAAATTCATCCTTGTTGGTTTCTTCAAAACAGTTTGGTTCAATTGTAGATAAGAGTGCTAGGTGTGTTTGTTCCGATGAACATATTCTTCTTCTAGTCTCAACTCCTGCATATTTGTTTTTGATAATCTAATCTGAAGGATGATTCTTATGTACTCATTTATTAGGTGTCTTTGGAGAAACTTGTTGAACTTTCTCTTATGCTTCTGTCAGATTCTCTTCATCTTCCTCTTCTACTTTTTTTTCATCTTCTGCTTCTTCTTCTAAGGGTTGTTTCATTGATTCATTTTCTTCCTTTTATTCTGGTCTTCCTGTTTCATCAATTGTTATGTTGATGCTTTCCAAAAATTTGTTCAATCTTAGATTGTAACACTTGTATGATTTCCTTGTACTTGAGTAACCAACAAGTAATCCTTTATCCACTCTAGAGTCAAACTTTCCCATTCCGCCATCTTCCTTTTTGATATATCATTTTCTTCCAAAAACTCTGAAGTTCTTTACATTTGTTGGTCTTCCTTTCCATAGTTTGTAAGGATTTTTGTCAGTGTTGTTTCTGAGAATTACTCTATTTTGAATGTGAACTATTGTATGCATTGCCTATGTCCAGAAAATATCTTCCAATTTTGAATCCATTAGCATTGTTCGAGCCATTTCATGTACTGTCCTGTTCTTTCTTTCTACAACTCCATTATGTTGAGGTGTCCTAGCAATGAATAATTTCCTTTTTATTCCATGATTGTTGCAGTAGTCCATAAATTCCTTTGAGGTGAACTCTCCTCCATTATTAGATCTCAAGCATTTGATTTTTGAATCCTTTTCATTTTCAACCATTTCCTTGTATATCTTGAAGTTTTCAAAAGCTTCTGACTTATTCTTGAGAAAGCAAACTGCAGTCATTCTTGTATAATCATCAACTAAAAACATAAATTATTTCTCACATTTTAAGACCTTTGCTTTAGTTGATCCAACTAGATCAATATGCACAATTTCTAGTGGTCTTGTCATTGAATATTCCTTTGATTTGAACCTGGTCTTTGTTTGCTTTCCTTGTTGACAATGGTTGCATAAAGTGTTGGTTGGTTTCGTGATCTGGGGCATTTCTCTGACTGCTTCTCTTTTTTTGATTTTGACAAGGTTATCAAAATGTATGTGACCCATTCTTCTATGCCATAGCCAACTTTCATCTTCATTTCCTAGACAACATTTTTCATTTCCAATTTCACTTAACACATATATGTTGCTTGAAGTTCTTGCAGCTGAAGAGACCAATTCCCTAAACCTTATTTTCTTATCTCACACTTTTGTGAATCTAAAGTAACTTTATGAACTTGGTCACACATTTGACTCGCACTTAGAAGATTATGTTTCATATCTTCTACTAGTAGAACATTTTTTGCCTTTTCATTCTTGTTCCCAATTCAGACTATGCCTTTTCCAATTATTTTGGTTGAATCATCATTTCTGAAGGAGACTGATCCATCTCTTTCCTTTCATAATGTAAGAAACTTTTCTCTATCACCTGTCATGTGTTTGTGACTATTATTTTTCTATTGAGATTATCTAGGAGGGATTGTCATTCTGAAATCTTTGGTCACATGCCCAAAATTTTTACATTTGTAACATTCCACTTCATTGCTCAAGGATTCAAACCTGTTGTAATTTCTTCTCTGTGGTTCACTAGACATTCTTGAATAAACCCTTTGTGTATAACTCTCAAAGTTGTTGTTGTTCCTGTTGTTAGATCTACAATTCATAGCTTTATGTCCAAAATTATTACATGCATAACATAAACCAAAAAATATAGTTTGATACCTGAGAGTTGAGGATCTTCTGAAAGGAAGTGCTCTTGTGAATCCTTCTTATTCTTGAGGCCTATCTGTCATTTGTTGATTCTGAAATCTGAATCGTCTCGGTGGAGGAGTGTCCCTGTAATATTGTTTGTATATCTTCCTATCCCCTTTGATTGTTTCTGCATAGCTTTTTGGATAGGTTTCTTGCTCTATTGTTTTGGAGCTTGATCCATTTTCTGTCTAATTGTATCCAAGACTTGTCTTGTCAAAATGGAATTTTTGACTACTGATAATGTCATCCAAAACTTTTGAGCTATTCTGCATATTTTTCTTTTGAATATCATTTCTTAATTTTACAATCTCTACTTCCAAGTTTCCAATGATCCTATCCTTTTCTTCTAGTTTTTCTTTGAGTTCTTCTTCAATTCTTTTATCATCTTCTATTTTAACTTTCAAATTTGTGATCATTTGTTCTAGTTCTTGAGTGTCTTCTTTCTTGTCTAGTTCTACTTGTAGTTTCTTGTTCTTCTTCTTTTCTCTTCTGATAACTTCTATGGCACACATTAATTATTCTCTAAAGTCAACTTCTGCTTATTCAATTTATTCTTCGACTTCTTCTTCAGCTTCTTCATATTCTTCTTCAGAGTCTTCTTTGTCAGAGTCTTTTACTGCCATGAATAGAAATCTTACTGTCTCACTGTCACTGACTTTATCTTCATCTAATGATGAGATCTCTTCTTTGGTGCATAGGCTTTTCTTGAAAACTTTCTTTGGAGTTCTTTTTCCTTTTGAGTAAACTTCATCATTTCTCTTTTTCTTATGAGGACATTTGTTAGCAAAATGACCAATACCATCACAATTAAAACAAATTAAAGGAAGCTTACCTCTATACCTACCGTCAGTTCCCTTATTTGGTCTTTTGATGAGGTTTGCCACTTCTTCATCATCTTCCGAGAGGTAACTGTTTCTGCTATATTCTTCTTGTTTCTCTTTCTTTTCTTTGATATTTTGGATTCTTTGAAGGATTCTTCTTTTACATCTATATTTTCCTGTTCAGTTCTCATTTCATATGCTATGAAGATTACACGCAGTTCATCCATGCTTATTGAGTTTATATCCAATCTTTCTTCTAGTGTTGATATCTTAGGGTTAAATCTCATAAGAAGAGATATTAGTACCTTTTGAACAATTACAGATTCTTCGATTTATTCTCCCAATCCTATGATTGCATTCACTATTTCATTGACTCGTAAGAAGTAGGCTGCAATATTCTCATCTTCCTTCATTTTTAGTTGTTCGAACTGACCCCTGTAAGTTTGAAGCTTTGCTTCTTTGACTTTTGTATCTCCTTCATAAATATTTCGAATCTTGTCCCAAATATCTTTGTTATATTTACAATGTGCAACTTTGGTGAATATTGTTTCACTGATACCATTCAGAAGTGCATTTGTGACTTTGGAATTATTCTGACGGAATCTCACTGCTTTGTCATTTTTTGGTGGAACTATTGGTGTTTTGTATCCATCTACAATTGATTATCAAATTTCAAATCCTTGTGCCTGTATATATGTCTTCATCCTTATGCTCCAAAAAACACACTTTTGTCCATCAAACTGTGGTATTCCATCTGTATATAAGTTGTTTCTCTCCATGATCTACCTTTCAGTGGTTACACTGATTTCTGAAGGAACTTGCTCTGATACCAATTGTTGGATTACTGAGAGGGGGGGTGAATTAGTAATAGAGCAATTTAATCCTTTTTAACCAAATAATCCAAGTGTCATGTCGATGTAGAATTATCATCCAATAATGAGAAATGAACAAAGGAACATTCATACACATACACAGTACACTAGTGTTTTATGTGGAAACCCAAAGAGGGAAAAAACCACAAAATGTTTTTTCTTATATGTCTTGAAGAATTACATTCATTGGAAGTACCAACTCCCTTTTTTTCCAGCTACAACTGGAAGGAGGCTCCAACCCCCTAGTTTCTTAGGCTACAACCTAAGGGAAGCTCCAACTCCCCAATTATCTGGCTACAACCAGAAGGAGGCTACAACCTCCTATGTTCTCTGGCTACAACCAGAAGGTGGATACAACCACTTTTCCTTGCCCTATCCAACTGCCCTGAAGTAGAATGATGTAACCACTATCACACTATCACTGTGAGATATACCACTATAAACTTGTACCAATAAATTTGAACCATGCATCAACCTGTACCTCAACTTGTAATCAACCTGTACCATAAAAAAGTGCATCAACCCTGCACCAACTTGTACCAAACAACCTGTAATCAACCTGTACCATAAACAAGTGCATCCAACCATGTACCAAGTATGTACCAATCATGTGTCAAATACTGATCAACTATGACTCATCAATATGTACCAACATCATCAACTATACACCTCATGTATGTACCAACTCATCAACTACTTGTCTCAACCATGTACTCAACATGTACCTCAACCAAAAGCCCTCATCAATTTCATCATAAAAATATGATTTGTAGCTATGTAATAGACTTGGTTTATATGATCACATTCTTGCAAACCTTCCTTAACTTTAACAACAAGAGACTAGCATTTTCATCAAACCTTTCTTTAATCTCACATGCCTAGTTTTGGATTAGTCAACAACCCTAACTTGAATTAATCATAACTTTGTACATGTAATGAATAAAGATCTGAAACTGTACACAATTTTCTCCAATGTGTTTTATTTAATGCCTCCGGGTTTCACTACTTGGAACCTCTCAGAAAAGGAGTTATAGCAAAAATGACATACCTTGTTGAATTCTGGCTTATTCTAGAGAGAGACCTTGCAGAGCGTGCCCCGCACAGAATATTTGTTGAATCAATATGAAACTATTACACATCATACTAAATATTGTAATATAACCAACACATGTTTTCTTACTAAATTTGGATCTGTTATGAATAATTTATGATGTTTTTACCCGAAACACTTGTTTTTGACTAGTTTCAGGACTAGCCACAAACCCTATTTCCATGGAGTGTAACTCCCAAAATAAAACGACCCACAAGATGAATTTTTACCATAGATACTTGGATATGTTTCCTCAATGTCATAGAAATTTCACGGACTGAATAATTCTAGAAAAAAAATTATTGCGAAAATGGTGAGATGACCTATAAATAACATACCTTAGAAAGCATCATCAAAAGAATTTATCCTTCCTTGAATTCTAGCCTTATTTTCTTCACCTTCCCTCATAAATTCGGCTTAGATATCCTTTGGTTATCTCAGACACTTATATTTATTCAATATGCTCAAGTGTGTCTTAAATGATAGAGCCTTGCCTCTTATTTATACTCTCCAAGTAACTTCCTTAAAAACATCTTCTAAGTCACTTTGCCCACTTTCCTTATTTTAGGGTTAACCCACTTCTAATTTATCCATTGAATTTATTATTTAAATAACTTATTTTGTATTCACTTTGAATTATAGTACACTCATCACTTCACTTTATTATTTACCTTCTAAAAACTCTTAAACCACTTTGACTACTTTGACCTTTTGGGGCTTCTAGATGACATATGAGGGTCCTCCAACTTCGTAAGGCCATAACTCTCAAAACGTGAGGAGTTATGTGGCATTCCATGTACCACCAGAAATGGAATGACAAGTACTATCCATATAGAATAGTATTACCTTCAAATATATCAGATATCATACCGTTATCCATCAAACAAACTTGGGTCCATTACCCAAACCTGGGTTCTCCAACTTCACATGGTCATAACTCACTAACTGTGAGGATTTATGTGACGTTCCACATACCACTGAAAATGGCATGACAAGCACTATCCATATAGGATTTTTTTCTGAAAAATTCACTATCCTTCATCTCATTATTCCACAATTATGCATGGTTTCTCTTACTCCGCAAAGCATCTTCCCATGAGGGCTTTCACCATAATGAGACCACTTTGGAGTTCATCCATTTTTACTTCTTATCAACCATGAAAAGACAATAATGAGTCATATTTACATCAAACAATATTGGTTCCCTTACCCAAACCTTTGTGTTGCGGGGCTTTCTTCAAGGGTTGACATCAATGACAACCAACCTTAATCAATAGGTTCCCTATCACAATTTACCACAGAATAATAATATGCAATAATGATCTCATCTGTGAGGACTTAAAAAAATAGACTGCAAATTCCAACAAAAAAAACAATTGAAGTGAAATGTTTTTAACAACATTGCAAAAAGAGCAACCAAGTATAAACCCATGCCTGACTAAAAAGCATGCATAATGATTTCATAAACTTCGAGGTGGGGTTGTCTTTATATTGTGTAATGTTTTCCAGGTAACTGTGTTAGTGAGGGCATAGAAAGGTAGCTAACAACTCAGGTTTTTTCCAAGACAAGGCACGAAATACACCAATATTTCATTATAAAAAACCATAGAGTTGAGCATGGCGTAGGAAAACTTAATCATAGAGACCAATATTTTCAATCCATAGGTAGGGTACTTGCAAAGCCTAGAGATTTGGCAGAATATGATAACCAATTTCAATAGAGAGGCCAGACCCAAAACCTAAGCCATGACAAAACAAGCTCCACTGCAATTTTTATTCAACCATTGCATGCGAAGGATTACACATGAAAAGAAGACCGCGGCCATTTTATATTTTAAATGACAACAGTCTAGAAAAACCATCATAAGAAACCAAGGATGCAAACACTAATACACAGTTCAAAATATCATAACAGCTTGAGAATCACAAAGACCATGAGCAACCCAAGAAAAAAATTGATTCAAAGGGAAGAGTAACTATCATGGATGGAAAAGTAAGAAAACCTATACCTGGAAAACCTCGCGTGAGGAAAAAAACAAGACTTTATACCTCCTTCACGACTGAGCAAGGCGGAGCAACAACAACTAACAGAGCCAAAACAATGCAAGAATTACTAGGGTGATAGTCTCAAGGGGAGTTTGAGTGACGTGCAATAAATGCATGTCGCTTCTCCCTTCCAAATTCATTGAATTCTTAGTATGAGCCAAGCCCACTCACCATAGCACTACACCATTAATCAACCAAAAATCCTTTTTCCATATAACTTTCTCAAATTGTGCCACCCCTTGGTAATATTAAACTTCTTCAAATTTCAACTTGCTAGGGACACAACTCAATATGAAACCCAATCATTGCGCAAAACCATAGTAGCAAGGGTCAAGAGCACTCGAATTCTTTCCATGAATAACACAATATGAAAACCAACATTAAATTATAATTATTTTATCCAAAAGGGAAACATTATTATCCTCTATGAGAGATTATCCAAACCATTTAATACCATGTTTTAATCATCCAACCAACACATATTACCATATTAAGATTGTGTTTCTACCATCACATAAGAAAACAAAATATAAGTGTTGCTTATCCACCATATTCCAATGAGTATAACAAGGGGTTCCCACCTACTAGTTTATTATTAATATAGTTAAATAATAAATCTTGGCAATAATTTGTGAGCACAGTATTCATCGTTGCATTTTTAAGCGTAAACAAACTGGCAACTCCACAGGGAAATATATTTCCAATAGATTAAGAACTCAAAATTTCTAGTTTTTCATAATAGGTGAATCGTAGATCAAATAATTATTTACCCGAATTATTATGCAACAAGGGGAGTGAGGCAGTTTAAGGGAAAAAAATGATCCGAGACTTTGGGAATAGCTCATGAAAAGTGTTACGTATGAGGGATTTATGCCTGTATGCATAACATTTGATTGGTCACAGTGAAATAATTTATTGTTTAAAGGAGAAAAAAAATTGTGTGTTATTTTTGAATCTCAGGGTGGAGGGAAGAAAGGGAAAGAAGAAAATAGGGATGTAAATCCAATTATCTATCTAATAAAAGTACTGGAAGCAAAAAGCAATTTCATTGATTCCTACAAGGGGGACATCATGACAGCTGTGTAACTTGATTTTTATTGATTAACAATACTTACAGAATATCATCGTTGTGGAAAAATTGATCCAAAGTTTATTCATGAAAAGACAAAGAAATCAAATAAAAGAAAAACAACAGAAATGAAACATTAGAAAATGAAAAATAGAAAAGAAAAATAAAATCAGTGAAACAAAAAAATATAATACTGAAGTGACCTTCATGTAGTGTTTAACCTTGAAACTGGTTCCACATAGTGTTTCAAGTGGGAACGATTGGTACTGTTGGCGACGGAAGTCACTCCTGGATTGTAGTAGGAGCAAAGCCCGATGCCCATCAGTTTATGTCACGATTTGTGTATGAAAGGGGTGATCGAATGGAAGTAAACTCATACGATATTGTTTCAACTCTGAAACTAGGCCAGGCATGCATGGGCAAGTGAGGTCTTAGACATACTCTAGATAGTGAGTTGTAGTAAGGGTGAGTAGGGGGAAGACTTGTATCAAAGAGATGCAAAGGTCTGTTGTCAACATAAGGCTTCTAGCAGACTGTAGGAGAATGCATTTAAGAACGAGATCTTCTTACATTCAAACGCAGAAAACCAGAGAATGCAACAGTGCCACAATAAATCCTTTATCATAACACAACTGCAATAATTCATGTGAATTAGTCAATCATAAACTCCCTCAGTATGAGATGAAAACTAGATGGAATAAAGAAACTGTCTTTCATTAAACAAGAAATCTTACATATAGATGCATAACCAGAGAACTAGAGTGTCTGTTAAAACATTACAATCAAGAGCTTCGCTCTACCATCGATACCTTACAAAATACAAATATTGATTCTATATACTCAGAAAATTTACTTAACAGCGACGTGCTTAGTCACCCAAGGCTTGGTGTCCTTTCAACCGAATTCGGACAGCTATCTTTCGTCAGACGCCATCTTAACTGCGCATGGCCCCTATAAGGGGAGTAGCTGAGCCATTAAGAACCAAGTTAGCATGTGCAGACCTCCTCTAGCTAATTGAGGACTGGGCATGGCCTCTTTGGAAAAAATGGTACACAAGACCCTCTCGAGCAGACCGTTGGCTAGGCTCTCCATATCTTGCACTTAATGCATGAAGACATGTTTCAACCACTCTTTCTTACCTTCATTTACTTCAAGAAAAAACCAGGCTTGAGGTTGGATCAAATGGCACCTGGAGAACGTGATGAACCTTTCGACGTCTGGACCTGATGCATTTGGCCCCCTTTGTGCAACTCTTTTATTTCCCAAGTGACCACGAGCTGTGACCTTGCATTTACTCTCAAAGGAGCTTTCGGTGTTCATGAATAGGAAGGGGTTGATCCTTGTTTCTTGAAATCGCGATAAGCAAAACGCCGAGACGGCTTAATCTGGCGCCACGCGTCCCTCTAGATCTGGCGGTTCTGAAATCTCTCGATGATGCTGTGGGTTCGGGTCCTGGATACTCCCAGCACCTCGCGCATCGAGAAATGACAGAGCTGCTCTTTGCGCCTTGAAATTGCAATGGGTGAAATGGTAAGGAACCTAATCATGCGTCAGGTGTCTCTTATGGATGGACGACTGAGATTGCTCCACAATACCACGAGCCCGACTTTGGGTGCTTTCGATGCTTCGAGGTTCAGGGTTTCGTAGTGAAGAGTAATATGGAACTTTCCCCCTTTGAACTCATGACTGCCGAAAATATGATGTGACCATATCACACACCACGTATCCTTTGGATGGACGAATGTTATCCTTCCCTGCATATAATATGGGCGCGATGCATTTGCGCTAATCTTGGTGCAACTCCACTAACCGTGATTTTCCGCCAACTGTTGTTCTGCTCCTATGGATGAATCTAGACTGTTGACGATATAATCTTGCCCGCTCACTTTCTTGGGGGCCTAAAATGAGATTTTTTGCGTTGCACTCGGGCGCTCCTCATGCGACTTGCTGACCCGAATGCTCTTGTGCCTCGGACAAGAATTGTCGCTAACATTAGGCTCCATGGGGGATAGAGTCGTCCCTATGATGCTCTAATAAATTATTCCGTAGCTTCAGTGCCTTGTTTTTGGGCTATCGAGTCAGGCTCAAAACATCATGCTGCTGAAAATATAGGCCGAAAAATAAAAGAAACAAAATAAAGATACATGCTCAAAGGAGCTTATTTATATACAATTGTAAACTAATAAAACACTTTACATGGGTCTAGATGAAAGTAGACTTCCACCGTAGCCAATCAAGTAACTTCCTGAAGGGAAGATATTTCTTTCTGTCGATGATCACCAACATATGGTGTAACTGTGATAGCAGAATGGCTACACTCTTCAACTTCTCCTCATAGGGTGAAGTTGATATGGAATAGAGCGGCTCCAAGGCATAAAGGACATGCCACTCCATGTACTCACTGACAGGATCATAGAATGAGTGGAAAACCCTGTGAAAAGGGTAGCAATAGGCCTGCTCTACTCCAAAGCTACTCCTATAGGGCTGAACTTCATGAGTCTGCATAGGTGAATGGGCGGGCTCCGGGCAGGAAGTCACCTATTCCACTGGTTCTTTCTTCTCCTCTTCTTGGCTCTCCCCCAGGTTTGATTCATATTCATCATAAATAGGGACCATGGGGTGGTTTTGCTTGCTGACTGGCTCTTCAGTATATTTATAGTGATCAAATGTAGGATAAGCTTGCTGCTCATCATCACTATAATATACATCAAAAAGGGGGTGTCCTTCATTGATATGATCTTCCTCCAGAACAGTGATCCCATAAAAAATTTCCATTTTAGGGATAGTGGGACCTGCTGGTTCTGGCTGCTCATACATAATCTTTTTCTCTTTAATCCCAAGTAAAAATATATCGTGAGAAACCCCCTGGAGGAAAAGAGAAGAATCCTCTTCCACAACTAACCCCTCTTTTAAAAAGAGAGGGTCTTCGTCATCATGAGTGGAGTTGCTAGGAACATCTACTTCAACCTGATATCCAGGTGAGTCATCTACCATGGACCACATTTTCTCTATAAACTCACAATTTCCATAAGAGGCATGTTGATTGTTATGAATATCTAAAAGAATAGAGGCATCTAATATAATGTCAGATGCTTTCGTCCTAGGGCTAACACAATTAATATCATTCAACACCTCTATTTTTTCATGGAAAATGCTTTCCTCCACAGTAAAGGCTTTATCATGGGCATGGCCTTCAGGGTCAGCAGAGGCTTCATGAAGCAAAGAAAACTCCTCACAACAAATTTCAAACAAACAATCAGCTGGATAGTAGTCTTTACAAAATGAATTGAAAGCTATATGAAAACTTGTTAAAGAGCGGATGCTCGTAGCAGGAAGAGATCGACACCACTCAAGAGAAGCTCCCTTCAATGAACACCTGAAGAGCTTAATCCGGACATCCTCATGCGTGATATTGTGTCAGCAAATAGCTTCATGGAAGTCCAGTAAATGCTCAGCTGGTTCCTCCCAACTTGTTGCATGAAATTCAGGGAGGAAATCTTCCCATTGGTCTCTATTAGGAAGTGCATTAGGAAACCCAACTATCTGGGAAAAGTCATAGAAAGCAAACCTTTGAGCCATAATTTTCTCCATATCAAACCAGTGGAGTCGCCAATCGATCCTTGAATCATGGAGTCGCCAGGTGAAAGATGTGCAACTTCAAGTATGCATGGTCCTTGTTCACCATCAAAGGCCAGATCTTAACGTTGTCATTACCCCAGGAAGCTTCTCAAGTTGAGAAATTAGCTGCTAAAACCTTCTCGAGAAATCTCCTTAGGGTCAGCTTTCAGGTGTGCTAATAGTAGCCACAACTAAAACAGTGATGTGGGAACAATGGAGTTTCTCCAGTGGAGTCGCTAGGTGCACAGTAGCAATATTGAAGGGATCTAATGTCTGATGCACCTTCAGAATCAGAGGCTCGATGTCATTCTGCCTAGGAAAAATATTCAACTTCGTCCCTGGCAATGGCACCAGAAATGTTGGCGATGGAAGTCACTCCTGGATTACAGCAGGAGCAGAGCCCTATGCCCATCATTTTATGTCACAATTTGTGTATCAAAGGGGTGATTGAATGGAAGTAAACTCAGACGATATTGTTTCAACTCTGAAACTAGGCCAGGCATGCATGGGCAAGTGAGGTCTTAGACATACTCCAGATAGTGAGTTGAAGTAAGGGTGAGTAGGGGGAAGACTTGTATCAGAGAGATGCAAAGGTCTGTTGTCAACATCAGGTTTCTAGTAGACTGTAGGAGAATGCATTTAAACATGAGATCTTCTTACATTCAAACACAGAAAACTAGAGAATACAATAGTGCCACAATAAATCCTTTATCATAACACAACTGCAATAATTCATGTGAATCAATCAATCATAAACTCCCTCAGTATGAGATGAAAACTAGATGGAATAAGGAAACTGTCTTTCATTAAACAAGAAATCTTACATATAGATGCATAACCAGAGAACTAGAGTGTCTGTTAAAACATTACAATCGAGAGCTTCGCTCTACCATTGATACCTTACAAAATACAAAGACTGGGTCTATATACTCAGAAAATTCGCCTAACAGCGGCGTGCTTAGTCACCCAAGTCTTGGTGTCCTTTCAACCGAATTCGGAAAGATATCCTTCATCAGACGCCATCTTAACTACGCATGGCTCCTATAAGGGGAGTAGCTGAGTCATTAAGAGCCAAGTTAGCGTGTGCAGACCTCCTCTAACTAATCGAGGACTGGGCATGGCCTCTTTGGAAAAAATGGTACACAGGACCCTCTCGAGCAGACTGCTGGCCAGGCTCTCCATATCTTGCACTTAATGCATGAAGAGAGGTTTCAACCACTCTTTCTTACCTTCATTTACTTCAAGCGATAAATAGGCTTGAGGTCGGATCAAATGGCACCCAGATAATGCGATGAACCTTTTGGTGTGTGGACCTGACGCATTTGGCCCCCTTTGCACAACTCTTTTATTTCCAAGGTGACCACGGGCTGTGACCTTGCGTTTAATCTCAAAGGAGCTTTCGGCGTTCATGAATAGGAAGGGGCTGATCCTTGTTTCTTGAAATCATGATGAGCGAAATGCCGAGACGACTTAATTTGGTGCCATATGTCCCTCTATATCTGGCGGTTCTGAACTTTCCCGACAATGCTGTGGGCCCGAGTCCTGGATACTCTCGGCACCTCGCGCATCAGGAAATGACAAAGCTGCTCTTTGTGCCTTGAAATCATGATGGGAAAAACAACGAGGAACCTAATCACGTGCCAGGTGTCTCTTGTGGATGGATGGCTAAGATTGCTCCATGATACCGCTGGCCTGACTTTGGGCACTTTCGGTGCTTTGGGGTTCAGGGTTTCGCGATGCAGAGTAATATGGAACTTTCCCCCTTCAAACTTGTGACTGCCAAAAAGTCGACATGACCAGATCATAGGCCATGTATCCTTTGGATGGATGGCTACTATCCTTCCCTGCATATAATAGGGGCGCGATGCATTTGCACTAATCTCGGCACAAATCCACTGACCACGATTTTCCTCCAACTGCTGATCTACTCCTATGGATGAATTTGGAACACTGATGATCTAATCTCGCCCGCTCTCTTGCTTGGGGGCCTGAAATGAGATTTTCCACGTTGCGCTCGATCGCTCCTCATGCGACTTGCTGATCCGAATGCTCTTGTGCCCCGGACAAGAATTGTCGCTAACAGGTACTATAGGAAAATAATCGCTCTTCCAAGTCCTTTAGAAGATAAGAATTTGTGCCCAGGACAAAAGCGATTTTAAAAGGACCTAGCCATAATTTTTGAAACTTCAAATGTCTTCCTCTATCAGCATGGGATGAATCCCAAAGAAAGACTTTCTCATTTACGTTAAATCTGGTAGCTTTTGTTCTTTTATTGAAATATTTCTTTACGGTTTGCTATCTTCTCTTTATGTTCTCCAAGGCAAACATCCTTAATTCCTCTAAAGATAACAGTGCATTTATCCTTTGAGAGACATTAGAATAATTTAATTCTTCGAACAATAGCATTATCCATAGAGAAGAAAGTTCCAGATCAGTAGGAAAAATACCTTCTTGACCATAAACAAGCTGAAAGGGAGTGCAACCCATGCTTACCTTGGTAGTAGTGAGATCTGCGCACATGGCATAAGTGAGGAGGCTATTCCATTGACAAGGATTATCTTCAATGAGTTTCTTGATGATCCTAACCAAATTTTTATTAATAGACTCAGCTTGTCAATTTCCTTGATGGTAATAAGCTGATGAGGTAAAATGTTTGACTCCCAGCTTAGCTAGCTTAACATAAATGAAAGCGAGACCGTTGTTTGTAATAATTTCTAAAGGAATGCCAAATCTAGAGAAAATATTAGTTTCAAGGAAAGAAATAACATGTTCATCCTTTGAATGTTTAAGTGGGACATATTCAGTCCACTTAGTGAAATAATCTGTGGTTTTCAAGATAAAAACTTGCCCTATTGAAGATGGAGGATTAATAGGATCGATAAAGTTTAGACCCCATTTCGAAAAAGGAAAATCAGAGAGGACAGGTTGCAAAGGCATGGAAGAAAGACATTCTTTCCCAGTGAAGTTTTGGCACTTGTCACAAGATCTTGAAAAGTTATAAGAATCTCAAAAAATCAAAGGCCAGTAATAACCTTTTCTGATGATTTTAAAAGCAATAGTTTTAGTAGAAAAGTGGCCAGCCACATGAATAATAGAATTTGAAGATCCATGGGTTTCTTGTAATAGTTTATGTGCTTCCTCATTATTCACACACCGAAGTAATATAACATTGACATATCTCCTGAACAAGAAGTCTCCTAAAATAACATATCTGGAAGATTCAATACGAAGCCTTCTCCTTTGATGAGTATCTAAGGTGTCTGGACATTTCTGATTTTGCAGGTAATATACCATATTTTTATACCAAGGATGTTCATCTATAAGAAGGGTTTGACTATCAATGTAAAATAGTGTTGAAAGAGGATTATCTTGTTCGTCAATTTCTTCACTTGCTTCAACATGTTGAGCGAAGTGAAGGGCTAAGTCTCGTCCCTTAATTGTTTTCGAAATCATGATGGTTAAATCATGCTCCTAGATCTTGGCAAGACAATGTGCAATCTTCCCTGAAATATAATTCTATGAGAGAAAAAACTTGATAGCAGGCAAAAGGACTCTTACCAGTGTGTGCTTGCCTAGGATAAATGGGCGAAATTTCTCCACAACTTTGACAAGAGAGAAAGAATGTTTTTTGATATAAGAATATTTGAATTCATCATATGATAATCTTTGATTCATGTAAGCTACTAGTTCTTTGTTATTCTAGTTATCACATTGTACGAGAATAGAAAAAACTGGTTTCTCCGTGGCATTAGTGTATATAATAAAATATTTCTCAAATTTTGGCTTCGCCAAAACTGGTGTAGAATTGATTTCCTTTTTAATCCTTACGAAAGCATTCTCGAAATCTTCAGTCCAAGAAAAAGAATGATCTTTCTTTAGAAGATTGTGAATTGGTTTGACCATTACAACAAAATCAGGAAACAATCTATGGACAAAGTTGATAATGCCCATAAAGGATTGAACCTCCTTTTTGGAAGAGTATGTAGGAAGGTTTAGAATAGCAGTGATCCTTTCAGGATATATGCTTATTTATGAATAAAAAAAAATATGCCCAAGGAGCATTCCCTTGGTAACAACAAAAATAGAATTAGAAGGATTTAAAGAAATGTCGAACTTTCTGCATCGCATGAGAACTTTTCTAAGATGACCAAAATGATTCAATTGGTTCTTTGAATATACAATCAAGTCATTAAGATAAACCTAAATAATCCTACCTATCAGATCATCAAAAGATATCTGCATAGCTCTTTGGAAAGTGGCAGCAGCATTAAGTAATCCAAAAGGCATGCGTTCATAAGCAAATGTGCTCCAACATGTAGTGAAATTGGTTTTGTATTCGTCAGTTATTTATACCTTGATCTGATTATAACTAGAAAAAACATCAAGTAAGGACATCATTTGTGACCCTACAACTTGCTGCAAAATCATTTCCATATTAGGGAGAGGAAAATGGTCTTTTACGCTTGCTCTATTCAATGCATGGAAATCAACGCATAGTCAGATCTGACTAGTTGTTTTCTCAACAAGAACCAAATTGGAAACCCACTCGAAATACTTAACAGGAAAAATTATCCTATCTTTCGAGAGTTTTTCCAACTCCTTCCTAATAGTAGCTTCAAGTGTAGGGTTAATGGGTCTTTGTTTTTGCCTAGCTGGTTTTATACCATCCTTGATAGAAATGGCATGTTGTATAAGAGCAGGATCAAAACCATGAATATCCTCATATGACCAAGCAAAAACATCTTGAAATTCACGAAGTAGCTCAGTCAATTTCATATTCTCTTCATCAATACATTGGGAACCTATCTTAACATTATTTGGGGAATCAGATGTTCCAATGTTCAATGAAATGGTTTCACCCACTTTCCTTTTTGACTCCTCTTCTTTATGTGTTTCTATGTTTCCTACATCACTCGATGAACATGAACTTTCTAGAGGAGTCAAGCCCTTCAGAATTTTGTTGTTTTCCATGGATATAATCTCCTTGGGATTATATGGTTCACTTTGTATGAAAGCACAGATGCATTCATCACTAGGGGAGATCTTCAATGACAATACATTGTCAAGGATATGAGGATGATATAAATATTGAAAATTATAATGAGGTCTTTGTGGTAGAAGTTACCGAGTAGGAGACGCTGCAAAAACAACTAACCTATCAACCATTGAATTAAGTTCTCTTTTAACATGAGTGATGTTAAAAACTTAAATGATAATAAGTTCTAGATAAGCATCCAAACAGATTGTGTGTCATGTTTCATCAAATTATTTATAGGATAATATATTTTATGTACAAGGTTCACAACAAGTTTAGAGTCCCCAAAAACTGTAAGGTGTCGGCAACTTAAATTATAGGCATTTTCAATGCCTAGAAATAATGCTTCAAATTCGGTGACGGTGTTCGTGCAAGCAAATTCTAACTTATAGAAAAAGTTGTAAATTTTACCTACAGGTGAGTATAAGAAAATTCCATATCCATTACCTTCGTTGGAGAATTATCCATCAAAATGCATGTGCCACATACCATCCTCCAGATCAATTTGTTCCAGGGTAGTGTCATCCTCATCCGCAAAGATGGAATACACTCCTAAGTCCTCCTCGACATAGTTCATATTAGGCTGTGGAATGATTTCTATATATGGTGAGATTATTCCTTCCCTTAGGACTATGATATTATTCCATTCCGAGGAACGGATAAGTGTGTCCTATCAAGTGAAATATATCCACCTGTCAAGGCTTTCCAAACTCTTCCTAAGATGATAGAATAGTTACTTAATGACATCCCAATTACCTGGATATTAAGGGTTGTCCTTATTTTAGGATGTACGCATAGAACCAAAGTCACGTCTTTGATTTCACCTAGAGTCGAATGTTGTAGACTATTATATAAGAGAACACTTCTAGAATTTTCATTGGTACAAGATAAGACTAGCTCTTCCATAATAATTTTTGACATTACGATTGGGTCAGAACCGCTGCCAATTAGGAAACAATGGGCTATTTTATCCATAATTTTTACATAAATGAAAAATGGCGGGGTTTTTACAGGGTGTCTTAAATTATTTACACCTACATTATTTACAATAGAATCCTCTTCTTTTGCCTCTTCAAAGAGATTGGATTTGGTGGAAGCTTTTCCTTCCATGAAATTTTTTAGATGCTTTTGTTGTTCAGGGACAACAACCATGTTCAGAAGAGTAGCATTGACCTTGATATTATCCAATTGGTTGAGGATATTATATTTGGAAGAGGGAAGAAGGGAGGGAATTCATTGATTGTTAGGAGTTTTAGTAGCTTGTTCAATAACAACTGGCGAAGATGAGCTTGGGATAGAAGAAGTATGAGGGGGATCATATTTTCATTTTGAAGCATAAGATTTATTCCTAGTGTTTATGATCATGACATCTTCTGGTTCTGCCCAATATAGAACCACAATGGTGGTTTCAATAATTTTTCCAAAGATTTTATCTCTGACTCTCTTCTTTACCTCACAAGTACTTTCCTCGTGATTTTCCTCGCAAAAGCTACACCAACTGCAAGACATGATGGCTTTGGGAAGAATTGTTTTTTCATTGGTATTCCTAAAAGGTGGTGAGGAAGAAGATGATGCCCCAGGAGTAAGTGAAGGGACGTTTACCTTTTTCTCATATGATATCATCTAATTTTTCATATCCTATACAAGTTGTAGGAGGGTAGACATGTCTATTTGTTTATTTGAGTCCCCCTTGGGAAGACCTATTATTTCTAGTTGTTCTTCATACTCTAGACAAGTATGAAAAGAGGAACCAAGATTGTCAATATCTTTTTCTTCAAGCCTATGTTGATAAGGGGAAGGTACATAATTATAG
Organism: Picea glauca; assembly: GCA_000966675.3. NCBI lineage: Eukaryota > Viridiplantae > Streptophyta > Pinopsida > Pinales > Pinaceae > Picea > Picea glauca. The sequence continues at coordinate 619,926 of JZKD02S1683837.1, forward strand.
TAATTCATAAAAGTGGCTTGGTTCTAGGGGAAAATAAGTTTGGGAATTTGATTATACAAATTGGTGAAACAAAGGTTGAAAGACTTAATAGTCTCACTATCCTTGTATGCAATGTTATTATATTCCCTTAATTATTCAGTTGGGATCTTAGACTGCCCATAAGTGGATTTGAACCAATAACCTAACTCTTCCCAAGTGGAAAGAATCTTGGGAGGGAGATCAAAGAAATGTTTTGTTGCTTTCCCTTCAAGGGATTTGAAAAATAAGTGCATGCAAGTATCATTGTCATTAGCTCCTATACTATGAAAAACATTAGAGAATTCCACCACGTGTTCATTTGTAGTGATTATGTTATTTCCTGAGAAGCTAGGAAGATGATCTTTAAATTTTGGTAGCGGAAGAGTAGTAGGTGCTAGGTTCAAGGGAGAGGATACATGACATGGGGTAGTATTAGCATCCTCCTCGAATTGAAAGACCCCATACTTTTTTATGACTTTAGCAGTGTTAGTAGTTGATTGGACATGAATTTGATGGCTATACACACTACCAATCACTGATGAGGTCGAAGGTTGAGATGATGATGCACCTCCAGTGCTACTAGAGCCAGCCACAGATGCCATTTTTTAAATGATTAGTGAGGGTGAGGAAGGTGAACTAGCTGAATCAGACAAAGTTTTCCTTAGATTACCTTGTTGGGTTGACATAATAGTGTTCCTTCTTCTATTTCAGCGATATGAGTGATTTCAGGAGACAATTCTCTTATTCTCCTAGAGATGTGAGGATTTGAGGACATGAAAAGAAGATGAAAACTATAGGAAAAAGAGAGCTACAAATGATTCCTAGGCTACCTTTGCCTGGGCCTCCCAACGTTCTCGAGTACTTATGTATTTTTCAATTACTTCCCACGAGCATTCAAGCTAGTTTTCTAAGATGGTATTGAATAAAGTTAAGGCAATGCTAGTTTGGTCTTTAAGACCATGATAAATATTGGGATGCCTTATATCATGTATTGTCATGAGGAAAATAAAACAATGAAAGAATAAAAAACAAAAGAAAAAATATTCAATGATAATCAAGAATACAATCAAGCAGAGAGATATGGAATATCTCCCCAGTATGAACGCTAAATAAATATTGAGGAAAAGGTATGCATAACCTTACTCAATCATTTTCGAACCGTGCCTGGCTAGGAAAAGATAGTCGGGAATGTCACCCGGGGTTTTATAGCCTCAAAATATTTTCCCAAATCCGCAAGTATTAATTACAAGGGTTTAGGATGATTTATTAATGAAAAGAATGCTACAATATAGAAATAAAATTTATATAATTTTATGTAATATACACAGATTAAATGATGAAGTGAACATGGTTATCAAAAAGCGAAAAGTAACCAAGTCACAAATACACATATATGAGACAGAATAACAATCTAATTTATTTCATTCTGAGATATCAAAAGTGTCTTTTCCTTTACAAAACCCCTGAGAGGGCATGGACCAAAGTCTGATTTAGATATCTTCGATGAACACCATACAAAAAGAGTTCAACAGTAAAGTAAAATTAAAATTAATAATATGGATCAAATTGCCACAAACTACTGTCAATTTGACTATGCAAGATACTCTTTATCGGCCATGAAATTTAATTCACAAACAAATAAGAATACATAGACTATCAAGGATGGATCAACACCTATAAAACAAGCATCTAAAAAGTTTGGTTCAGTCTTGAACCTTGTTGTGTACAATAAGACCCTGTTGTCAAAAAGAGAATTAGGCTTTGAATAAACTCAGGAATGAATGAAAACTGAAACTGTCTCATGCAACCAAAGAGAAAACCTTAGTCTTACTTTCTCCTTCTATTCCCCTTCTGTCTCTTCTTTTCATTAAAATTTTATTCTTTCCAAATAAGTTGAAGTAGTTCAACTACTTTCTTTAGTTAAGTTAGTTTGACTTAACTAATTAGTTTAGGAGAAATAAATAATAATAATATAGTTAAGGGTCTTTAATTAATAATAACTAGGTAGGTGGGACCCCTTGTGACTCCCGTCATTTCTTCTTTTAAAATCATAAAATATAACACAAAAAAGATAATCATTTTGACCATATTCCACCCTTGTAGCTCCCTTAAATATATTTCAAACTAGATATTTAAATATCAGAAATAATTTATATCATATCTAAAAAAATATATAAATATCCACATTATCCACATAATACCAAAAAATACCAAAATAGAGCTTGTTGTCCAAAAATACTGAAAACCACTAAGCACTGTCTTCATCAACTAAAATCAATAAAAACACATAATCTAAAAACCATATTTTCCACTTCGAGAGGCAATTTTCCTTTTTTAACTGTTGTTTCCCTTGTACGTCTCAGAAGTAGCCCATGGTTGATTACACCCTTGGGGTTGTATCTCATTGATCACATGGGAACAATCATCCTTCAAATGCATGCAGGAAGACATATATTTTGAGGAATCATCGAAGGGATAAGAAGGGGAGGAAACTTATTTTTCTTTATCTTGCACATGTTGGGGAATATCATTTTTTAGTCTCTTACTAGCATGTGAAAATTGAAATGGAGAAACAACATGGGCAATCTGGACATTGGGATTGATAGGTGGTGGAAAAGTAAATGACATAGTGGGCCAACCATGATGGTGAGAGATAGGCGGGTTGACGATCTGTTTCCATCCATCATTTTTGGGGACTTCTGACAGCAATGACACATGTTGAGGAACAAGAATTACAGGGATGTTTTGAGGAGGCTGGAAAGGGGGTATTTCTGGTCGAGGGTGCACTATTCCATGGACAATCCAATTAAAGAACCCATATTAGAAAATCTGGTTCAATTCTTGAGGATCAACATCAAAATGAATGGAAAATCTAGGCCTTCTATGGCCTCGGTTCTAATTTCCCCTACCTCTATTATTTCTTCCATTGTTGCCTCTACTGAAAAATATCATCCTGTAGCAATAGTTCGTCAGTAATGGAATTCTTAATAAACCATACATTGCACTCTTCTTACATGAATAAAAAATTGGCTCAAAAATTGACATGAGATACATGCAAATCCATCCATAACAAACCATTTATTAATTGCCAAGCGAATAGGGGGTGATAGGGTTCATGGGAAATATGGAGGGAGTGTAATTAGCAAAAAATGGTATAATGATAGGGGATCGATAAATGAATATTGTTCAATAATTAATTAAACAATTTAATGTGTAATAAAATATCAAAATATTAGTCACCAACCATTGCTATGTTATCCTTTTGTCGCTTTTACATGGGATTTTCCTTTTAAATTTATTTCACAGAACATGGATGCAATGAGTGAAATCAGGATTATGAGGGAATGTAATGAGAGAAAAATGATAGAATGACATGGAATCAATGTGGATACTATTCAATTGAAAATAAATCAAAGCATGCAATCAAAACATATCTCTGTCCAGAAATTAAAAGTTTAAGAGTGTTCCTTTTCCAAAATAATAACCCAAACTAATATTTTCTTTACAAATTTGCTTGCTGGTTTCCAAATTATTTTATACAATAATCTATATGCCCAGAATTATTTAATCACAGTGGTCAATGTATCCACATTATCATTATATGAAAGTCATAACAAAAAACATTGCAATTTCTATAAGAAACCACAATATCTTTTGAGCCATGACCATAACATTAAATCCAATGCTTAATCCTTTAAAACCAACATGAACACGCATAGTTTTTACAACAATTCATAACCATCATTTATCTAATCATTGTTCAATGCAATCAATCTAGACATTATAACTCTTATTCGGGCCTCAAACAATTCACACACAAGTGTCACTTTTATACAATCCACATAATGATTGAAATAAAAAACAATCAATATCTTGAACACAAGCTTCAAATGAATGGGTGAGTATGGATCTCTTTCACAATTAAAAAACAAGAGACTGAACAAAATCATACCCAAGTAACCATGAAAACACCATGCTCCCATCAACCATCGAACTGGATTAAATATGATTTCAAAGTAATATTTAGGGTTTAAGACAACAAGGAGAAGATTCAACAGGCGGTTCGACCAGAGAGCTTGGCATTTGAATGACACAAACGAATCATTTTGTAGGTGCCCTATCACAATTTACTACATAATAATAATATTCAATAATGCTCTTGGTTTTGAGGGCTTCAAACAACAGACTGCAACTTCCAACAAAAAAATAATTGAAGCGAACCTCTTTTAACAACATTGCAAAAAGAGAAACCAAGTATAAACCTGTGCCCGACCAAAAAGATTGCATAATTCTTTCATCAACTTCTTGGTGGTGTTATATTTATACTCTATAATTTTTGCTAGGCAACTATGTCGGTAGGGGCATAGCAAGGTAGCTAACAATTCAAGGTTTTTCCAAGACAAGGCATGAAATACCCCAATCTTTCATTATAAAAAACCACAGAGTCGAGCATGGCATAGAAAAACTTGATCATAGAGACAAGTAATGTCAATCCATAGGTAGGGTACTTACAAATCCTAGAGCTTTGGCAGACTATGATAACCAATTTCAATAGAGAGGCCAAACCCAAAACCCAAGAAATGACCAAACAGGCTCCATTGCAATTTTTATTCAACAATTCCATGCGAAGGATTACACACGACAAGAAGACCACGACCATTTTCTTTTTTAAATGCCAATAGTATAGAAAAACATCATAAGAAACCAAGGACTCAAAAAACAATACATAGTTTAAAACATTATGACATCTTGAGAATCACTCAGACCACGAGCAACTAGAGCCAAAAATTGATTCAAAGGGTAGAGTAACTATCATGGATGGAAAATTAAGAAAACCCATACCTGGAAAATCCTACACGAGGAAAAAAAAAATACTGTATACCTCCTTCATGATCGAGCAAGGCGGAGCATAAAAAAATACCAGAGCTAAAATAATGCAATAATGACTAGGGTGACGGGCTTGAGGGTAGTTTGAGTGACGTGCAGTAAATGCACGTCGCTTGTCCCTTCCAACTTCATTGAATTCTTAGTATGAGCCAAGCCCACTCACCATAGCACTACACCATTAATCAACCAAAAATCCATTTTCCACATCACTTTTGCAAAGTGCACCACCCATTGGTAATATCAAACTTCTTCAAATGTCAACTTGCTAGGGACACAGCTCAATATGAAACCCAATCAATGCGCAAAACCATAGTAGAAAGGGTCAAGAGCACCCAAATTCTTGCCATGAATAATACAATATCAAAACCAACATTGAATTATAATTCTTTTATCCAAAATGGCAACATTATTATCCTCTATGAGAGATCATCCAAACCATTTAATGCCATTTTTTAATCATCCAACCACCACATATTACCACAACACTTTATACTACGATATGAAACAAATGAATTGTAGAAGACTTTGTTGCTACCATAACATAAGAAAACAAAATATAAGCATTTCCTATCCACCATATTCCAATGAGTATAACAAGCGGGTGCCACCTACTAGTTTATTATTAATATAGTTAAATAATAAATCTTGGAAATCGTTTGTGAGCATAATATTCATCGTTGCATTTTTAAGTGTCAACATGGACCAACTGCAATAATGGGAAACATAGGAGAAAGGCGTTACTGCATCTTCTAAGAGAAGACCTGACACAAATGACACTTCTTGACTGCTTCTATACAATATTTTCTTAACGAGGGCTAGAAGTATTCAGCACGAATGATTTTCTGAGTGGTATATATCCTAGAGAAGTGACCACCACATGATCTGGTATGGAAATCATTTAGCATGACCTCTACTTCTTCATGAGTCAGGAAATGACAGAGAACACATTCAAGTCCTTGAAAATACAAAGTGTCATCAAGGATAATATAATTTCATGGTTGATGGTGTATCCTTCGATGCTCATCTAATGAAGTAGAAGGAGGACACTTCAGAGTCTGAAGAGACACAAGTATATATCCATACCAGGGCTCATAATATGAAATAAGGAAGAGATCATCGTTAATCAATGACTCTTCAGGCATATCTATTCCACTCTCAATTGGAACTTCCGATATTAACTCTGCAAAGACCAAAGACTTCTTGGACTTCGTTGAAACAATGTCCAAATCAAATTCTTGAAGAATAATAATCCAACAATTAATCTTCCCACTGTTGACACACCATGTCAACACATACTGGAAAGGATTAACAATGACCATGACGGTGGTTTTACAGAGTAGAATATAATGAAAAAACCTTTGGAAAACATCAATAGTTGCCAAAGCCAACTTCTCAACGTGAGTATAGTTGAGTTCTGGTCCAATTAAGCCTCAGATATGGTAGTAGATAACATGTTCCTGGAGTGGTTCATCCTTTTGAACCAAGACCATACCTATGGTAGACTCTGCTGCATCTAAATATAACAAGAAATCCTTTCCATAATTAGGAGGGTTGAGTAGAGGGGTAGACATCATGGCACTTTTCAATGTTTCAAAGGAGCATTGTAACATCCCCAACATACAACTGGGCTATGACACACAACATTTTCGAACTATATACAAATTAAAACATATACACACAGAAGATCTTGCAAAACTTTATATATAAAACTTAAAATAGACAAATACATTCTGTAAATGCATAGATTCATACAAAAATAATAGTAAACATATACAAGTAGCATAGATAGGAAACACCCATAAATATAAAGATAGGTATAAACCACACATAGGAAAAAACCATAAAATTAAACACATAAATAATAATGTAGCATGTAATTTAACACACAATTTCCACCTATCTTGGTAAAATTATCACCAACATCATGCAGACCTTCCATGAACCTCCCATCCTTAGACCATGCTGCTCATCACTCTCAACAGTGGGTCATCCTTGAGTTGGGACTAAACTCCACCCAGGTAAAGGGATTCCTAATCAAGATAAGGTATCTCAGACAATAGGAAAGACTTCCTCACAGGTGCCAACTCAAACTAACATCCTACAATCCCTCATTCCCCACATGCCTGTCCCACCCCAAGGAGTGTGCCCCTTCTCTACTCAACAATCCCTTGGTTTCCCCACTTCCCTTCCAAGGCTTCAACAACAGGCTATACAAGAAGTCTCAGATCCCTGTAGCTACAGTTTAGCACCTTCGAGAAATCGATTCCCAACAATTCTCTCACATAGAGAGAATTTCTCATGGGCCTGACAACCCACCTCTTTAGTATATCACAGGCCTGACAACCTACTTCTTTAGTCCAGCTCCCAATCTAACCAGGTATAGATACAGGTATGGGTACAGATAAAGGTACGAGTAAAGTGACAGTAACAAAAAGGTATAGAGGACAGCTGAATGAGTGAGTGAATGATGATGGAATGAATTAATGACTGACCAAAATGAATTAAGCCCAAACTATATGTATGCATGTTCCCAACTTGACACTTTTCATGTTGGGAGTTACTTTGGCCCACTTGTCCCCATCCTTAGAACTTAGGATAACATAATTATCCATGCTTTATACTTTAAGGAATATTAATATAATATTCCGTTTTGGCTTAAGCTCCCTATATTAGCCCCTTATCCTTAAATTTTATCCCCCCCTTTCCCTAACTAGTGGAGTTTAGTCCCTCATACTCTTTTATTGTGGTCGGTCTACACGTAATGATGTATTATATTAATGATGAGACATATACAAAAATAGTCTCACTCACTTCTACCATCTGGGCTCTCTAGCCTAATTCAAAACATAATCCTCCTAACTTATAATAACTCGCTGACCAACATATAAAACAAAACATATACACAAAGGCTCCTTGGCCTCAAAATTGCGCACACTTAAGTTTGTTGTGCATAATATCCTGGAATGTGCACACTTCATCATTTTATTGCACACTATACCATGGAAGGTTCATACAAAAATGATATCAAACAACTCACTAGCTTAAGTACATTTGCATTTACATTTACAATTGGGGTTCATCCTAGGGGTATTACAAGCGTTGATCTGCTTCATCCCAAAAGAATGGAACCCCTTTCTTCAAAATACGCATGAATCCTTTAGTGATTTCAACATAGTTAGCAATAAATCATTGTAAGAAGTTAGAGTTCCCTTGGAGACTCTAAATCTATGGAACTATGCACGGGGGAGGAAACTGAACTATTGCCTTAACCTTAAGAGGATCGACTTTGATCCCTTTGTTGGACATGATAAATCCCAATAAACGTCATGATGTAACACAAAAACTACACTTCTTGGGATTCAAGAAAATTTGATAGTAGCGACACCTCTCAAAGATAAGTCAAAGGTGAGAGGGATGATCATACCTCTTGCAATAATGTGATGCAAGATCATCATGATATTCCTCAACTATATGTTTGAGGTCATGAAAGGAAAACGACATGGCCCATTAAAAAGTAGCTCCAACATTTTTTAGGCCAAAAGGATTTTTCTTATATGCAAAGGTACTTGAAGGACATATAAAAGAAGTCCTATGTTGATCCTCGGGCTTGATCTGAATTTGATTGTACCATGAGAAATCATCCATAAAGGAAAAAACTTCACAACCCACACATTCATTGATAATCTGATCAATGAATGGGGTAGGAAATTTATCTTTCAGGCATGCCTTGCTCAGATTGCAAAAATCCAAGCACAATCGAATTGTACCTTCCTTTTTGTTGACATGAACAAGATTTGACACCCATTATGTTAATTGAATAGGGTATATGAAACCATCCTTAATCAATTTCTCTACCTTAGCTTTAATAGCCACTGCCTTTATAGGGTTGACCAGGCAAAGCTTCTGCCAAACAGTCTTACTAACGAGATATGTTCAAATATTGTGTTCAATGATACGAGGGTTGATTCCTAGAATTTCATCATAAGACCAAGAAAAAAAATCACGTAATTCTTTAAATAAGTCAATATACTCTTTAATCTCCCTAGGGGAACAATCCACTCTGATAAATACATTTTCCATGATGCCAGGGGTTTTGGAGATGTCAATTGGAATCATCTCAGTGATATTCGCCATGTTTCCTTCGACATATACTCTGTGCATTGCCAAAGGATTAATCAGGAAAGTGACATCTCCATTCATTGTCGAAGTAAACTCTCCTACTTCCACTCTCCTAAGCTCTGGTAAAAAGTAAGATCTATGATGAAGCTCATCCCAAGGTTTGTCCAGACTTGTCATTGCCTCTAAAATAGTCTCGTTAAAAGATAAGACCAAATCAAAAGAATTGTGTGAAGTAAGAGAGTCGTGAGCCCAAATAGGATCTAAAATAGGATCTATCTCTTGAGGGGGATTTGGATTAGAGTTGGTCGAGGTTTTTTGAAGAATACTATATGCAACCGTAGCTACGAGTAGGGGCATCTCAATGCCAGGATGCCCCACCCCTTCCATCAAAGTCGAAAAGGAAGGTAAATTCCATGGATCATCAAAATAAGTCATTCAGAATGAAGCTACTTGGAGAATCACAACCTTAGGCTGATCAGGGACAACCAAAATCAACTTGACATCATTTGAAGGCCATGGAAAGTCAAAAGTGCCCATCAAAGATGGAAACAGTCCAACACCTAGGTTGACAATACCTTGTTGTGGGTTATCAATCACATGGACTATGGATGCCCCCAATGAAGGGTCAAGATGAGAGAAAGACAATTGATCAATGGTTACTATCCTACCTTCATGAGGAAATCATAGTACAGGAAAAACGAAGGATAGAACTGTTGTCATTGCATAAGTCCAACTTCGTCCCAACAAACGGTTGTAGTCGAGAGGCACGTTGACTACTTCAACCTTGATGCACACAGTTTTTCCCTCGAACTGCATAGGGAAGGAGGGGATTATTCCATGTTTTCAAAAAGAAAAACCGTCAAATGTAGTTAGCAACATAAGAGAAGGAGACAACTCAGGTTAACCAATGGCCTTCCAACACACCAATGACATAACATAAGTTGATGCACCCTTGTATACCATCGTACGGAAAATATTTTGTGTCAATGATTTTGTGGCATAAACCATTACTATCTGGAAGGAAAATGAGGTTTAACGTTGGAAATATCAAAAACAATAGATACCAAGTTAGCTATCTCAACAACACCTAAGGCGAACAATAATGATTTTCTCTACGAGGGGAAACTATGATGGACCTCTAGAGAAGACATTGCACAAGGGATTTGCGCAAGATATTCAATGGCATAGTAATTTTGGGAAACCCTTGCATTTGGGTTATGATAATATTTCTTAAACAAACCCTTGTGGATGAGAGTGGGTGCTTCTCCCATTGTCTTCTTAATGTGAAGAGGAGGCGATGGGTTGGAAGCTTCTTTGGCATTCTCAATAGATTTGGGCATTTTGTAATCATGAGCCCTGGTCTAAAGATGATCATCTGATCTCATCATGTAAACATTTGTGGCTCAGGTGTTAACATTAAGTGTGGGGGAACCTTGATTTCCCTCAGGCACATTTGTGGATGAAGAAGCTTGTGTCAAATTTTTCCCTTGAGGGAAAGGGTTAGTTAACACAACAGGTTATTGCTATGCCAAAATCCTCTAGGATTCCTCCATCCGAGGGAATTGATGAGTCAGGTGGTGTTGGAGAATGAAATTTTGGGAATTAAGCGTAGTAAGTGAGGCAAAATGGACCAAAGGAAGCAACACACACTAGAAAATAAGGAAGACCAACGTGACAAAAGGAAAAGGAAGTAGCATGCCAAGAAAGAAGGAATATCAATGCAAGGAATGGTTAGATCAAATGCCAACCACGTGAAAGACAGTTAGAAAGTGGAAACATGGAGTCCACTTAGGATTAGAATTTTTGAGTCATGATGTAAGGGTTTTAACCCATTTTTGTGGTATAAATAGAGGATGGATGAGGCATCTAGGAGGAGGGATATGAGATAGATATTTTGAAGTGACCTTTTGCATGAGCATAACACTTTGAGCATTCTTTTGAGTCAAAGTTTGTATTTTTTTGAGAGATGTGGAGCTTATATGGAGTTAATTTTGAGATGTAATTAAGGGTCAGGTTGCAAGCTATGGATCTTTGTGCTACACTAGTCAACCTCACCAGTAAACCTTGGTGCATTCCAAATGCACCCTTTGATGTATTACATGTAGTGTTATTTTGATGGAGAATAAGAAATAAGAAGAAGATCTTTGTGGATGTANGGGGGGGGGGGTGAATCACAATAAAATTGGTGTCTTTATGTGTGTTGTGTTCAATTTACATTATTTATAATGAATGAATGATTAGATGAATGCATATGTTAGGTTTTATTTACAATGCGCATAATAGATGTTATTGAATGTATAAAATAGTAGATTTGATGAATGTTGCAGTAGAATGCATGTTAAAGTACAAATAGAGAAATAGAACATCCTAAACCCCTTCCCTAATTGTAGACACTTGGTTCATGCAATCACCCATAAGCCATCTCGATTGAAACTACACTATGCACCCTCTACGTAGTGTTTCCTTCTGGTTTACCAAAAGGGCGGATGGTGAAAAGGATTTTGTTAGAGAACTAAGGTAGAATCTGAGTCAACCCATACATCCAACAAATGGTTCTGTTGTCGGCTAGAACTCAGAAGAACAACCTAGGAGGGGTTTGATGAAGAATATACAGTGGTAAAAGGGGATTTTTAGGCCATGGAATCCTATGAAGAAAGAGATTGAAAGATGGTTGGAGAAAAAGAAGTTAGAGCTCACACAGAAAGATAATAGGAGCTTTGTGTATACACCACGCTAGTACCTTCAAAGGTATTGTAAGTTTTAAACCTACAAAGTAAAGCAATGCATATAGATTCTTAAGCAATACATAAATTAATCAATGGCTCATACACAGAGTACACAGAGATTTTATACCGGAAACCCTCAACCGGGAAAACCTTTCTTATTTTCTATATATTGAATTTCACCATTTTCCATACAATATATACAATGTTTTTAGGTATTCCATAGATACCAAAACCCTAATCCCTTAATCCGGGATTAATTTACAAATCCGCTAAAAATAGCAAAAAACCGCCCCAAAAAAAAATTGGGGGTGCTGCCCCGAATGCTATGCGTAACCAGGGGGGGCATACCTGCCCCCCCCTGGGACCCCCCTAGGAAATCACCCGGCACACATGGAAGAGCTCTAGGTGAAGGGATCGTCAGACGTAGTTGTTGTATCTAACGCACCCCCACACACACACATGCAAAGAATATAACACATACCTAACAGGTATGTGTTTACTGATTTATATAAAGCATTTTTCTGTTATTTTCTAGAATGATTACAAGAGTGGATATTAAGTTTGAAGGATACTCATCCCATGAATCGGATTAGAAAAGTAGAGTGGACTTCTCAAAATATTATGCAGTTGGAAAGGGTTAATAATAAATTCACACACGCAATAGATTTTTGGTTAGACAATATTATTACAGGGTTTATTACTGCGTTTGCAGTGGATACATTGAAGTCATATACTATTGTAGAGGAATATTTCTTGAAGGGACCAAGAGGGAGGTACATAAAGTCACTTTACACGTCAATAAAGATTTTATTACATGATAAAGGCGTGATTACCATGGATTCATACATATAGATCACTCTGCGCGCATGGGGGAATTGGGGGAAGCACTAATGAAGATATGAGATATGGAGAAGGATGTGAATAGTAGACAGAAGAAATAAGAAATAGACCCCATCATGATGGATGATGAACAGACCAGAGGGATCATAAGGAAAGCAGGTGTGATGTGCAATGGATGAACCTACCAATATAATATAAATTTTTAAGAAGAGGGCAGTAGTCGAGTGAGAGGGCTTGGAAAATGATGAGGAAGAGGTAGAGGATCTCCATGCCATGAGGTAGATTAAGGATATTTTGAGTACCACATATGAGAGGAAAACCATAGGTCATGGGTCCGGTGTAGAAGAAGGCTCTCCATTCCAAATCTGAATTAGTGTGGAACCCACAACCCCATGTGCAACTAGGACATCTGAAGAAAAAAATTTGGCTAACCAACAAGTGATTAGTGGTAGAAGAATTTTTGGACAAGGGTCTAATTCAAGTAGAAGTAATTCAACAAGCAATAGTCAAGTTTCTACACTACGCAGAGGTGGTAGCACAAAAACATTTACAATGGTAGGTCAAGATACTACTATTAGATTACCTGAGTTCCATGGAGAAGGGTCGAAGGACCAAGAGAAGCATATTTTCATATGTCAAAAGATTTGGGAAGACAAGTACATTAAAGAGGAATATAACAAGGTTTCATAGTTATCAATTACATCTAGAGACCATGCATTAGACTGGTACATGGGTCTCATAGTAAATAACCCAACAGGAGCACCTACAACTATTGAAAAGGTGAAAAGGTATTTGATAAATGAATTTAAGAAGCCAAGTTTAGAGGATCAATTTATGAATGAGATGATAGAGATTAAGCAAAAGCTAGGAGAGTCAGTCTGGGAGGTTGATCAAAAGTTTAAAATGTTAAAAGGTAAGTTGAAGTACCCCATTACTGATATGTATCATAGACATTTGTTTGTTAACACTTTGTTGCCACACTTGAAGTATCCTTTGAGGCAACAAAAATTTCAGAATTAGGCCGAGGCTCTCCAAGAAGCCTTGCAATTAGAGGAAAATTAGTATACGCATACAGATCCAGCCGTGGAAGAGCCGAGAAAATATTTGAATAGAGAAGATGTTTGGTGTACAATGTGTAGGACAAAAGGACATCATAAGAATGAATTTCCATTGTTTGCACAATATATAGGAGTGGGGATGCCAAACCCCTTATCTTCAGAAGGACCATGGTGTGAGATTAGTAAAGTACATGGACATGATCCCTATCATTTTCCCATGATGCAAAAGTATTAGACACTTCCAAAGAGTACATTTTATAATTTATTCAAGTCAATTGGACATGAAGACAAGGACTATATAACTCTGAAGATGATGAAAGAGAAGATTTTAGATATGTACAAGGTACAAGTTGAGCACATAATAGGACAACTTGTGCAACAACCACAATGTAGTAACACATAGCAGTTTTCATCTTAACCATAGTACAATAACACATGGAAGTTTCAAGGGAAACCTCAATATAATGCACAACCTCAGTACAATAACATGCAACCACAATATAACTAGGGACCTCAATATAATACCCTGCGTAGAGAGAATCAGGTTAACATAGGAGGCTATAGAGGTGGTGGTTATGGTGGAAGAGGATTTGTAGGAGGTCAAGGACCAGTAGTTTGTCATAACTTTCAGAATTCTGGACATTATCCAAGATATTTTCCATTACCACCTGCAACATGTATGTAATGTCATGTAACAGACAATGAAACAAAAGATTGTCTGACACTCTTAATAAAGATACACGAAAAGAGAAACCAGAATAATCAAAATGTGCAATGGATTGTTGTGGAAGAGAGGGAAAATGATGGAAAGAAGATCCATATAGTGACTCGAGCTGGAGCTAAGACAAGAGATGATGCAACAAAACAAAACTTGGATATACACCAATGGGTAAGGAAGAATGCAGAACCTGAGTATAAATTTGATGCGAGCAAAGAAAATGAGATTTTCAAAGAAGCTATATAGGATATATTCAAGGAAAACATTGAATATACCTCAAGAATGAAGCCATTAGATGATGTACCAGTGTATGACATGCCTCTCTTGTTCAATCAGACCAATAAAGAGAAACCTTTAGAGAAAGTAAGTAACTTAAGAAACTTTTTGGTATCTTGTGTCAAACTATTAATGATAAGTCATCTCTGCAAGTCCTACAAAATTTGTTAGAAAAGTGTAATTCTAGGGAAGAGGGAGTAAATACAGTAAATCAGGTTCAGAGGAAGAGAAGAAAAAGTAGAGAATTCAGGTTGAATGCAAATATTAGAGATTTCGATATGGGGGATATCATACTATACTTAGGGTCCGAAGTCAATGTTTTACCAAAGAAGACATGGGAAGCTATGGGAGAAACTCAATTAGGGTATTCACCTATTCATTTGAAGTTAGAAAATCAGCACAGAGTGGTGCCACTGAAAATATTGAAGGGGATACCAATAGATCTAGATGGCATACACACCATGATAGACTTTTAAGTCATTGACATAGTAGATAATGGTACTCCCTATATAGCTCTATTGGGATTGGATTGAGATTTTGATAACTAGGAAATCATCATTTTGAAGACAAGGAAGATGCTATTTGAATCTAGCTAATACAAATTTATTGCACCTTTGGATCCCTCAGAAGGAGGAAGGTATGCAGATCCTACAGATAATATCCTTACAGAAGACATAAACTAACATTATAAAACCATCATGCATGAAGAATATTATATAAACCCAACTATAGATGGAATGTTGAGTTGGAGGAGTATTAGTTCTTGTGATTCAGACTTTGACACAGGACTAGAAAAATGGAAGCAATGACTAAATGAATTATCAACTAGAATATGTGCTAGAGTTACGTGCACATTGAGATGGATTGGATCTAAGTTAAGAGAACCTCCCACTTTTTATGGTCACGGTAATGTAGAAGAATTTTTAGCAAAGTTTGAATTATAAATTTTGGAGAATAAAAGGATATTATCTCTAGAAATGGCATTGAAATCAACACCTTCTTTTTGGTGGGGTGCACATAAGGATAATATTCAGAACTGGTTTCAATGTAAAAGGTTATTGCACATTAGATTTGGTGTAGAGGAAGAGAACAACTTTTTGGAAAAGTATGATGGGATTGGAAAACCTAGGGAACACATAGATAGGTGTATGGCACAATGGAGATTAGTACCACTAGAATAATGGCCACATTACTTTATTCACACCTTAGAAGGAATTCCAAGGAACTAGTATACAAAGTAGGAACAACACAGATAAATTACCAATTGGGAAGAAATGAAACATAATTTTTTGGTTACATTTTCCTTTGAGAATGAGAGTCCAAAGATAGATACAACATTAATGGTAGTAAGAGATATGATTTTTTAAGAACTTGAAGTAGATATTGTCACAATTTACCAAAACCAAAAAAACAAACAGTTAAACAATTTCTACCTTGCTATCACATCGTAGAAGAAGAACATCCAGCAGAGGATAACCTGTACAATATCAATATCCCATAAATTGAAGGAGAGAAAGAATTAGAGGATCCAAATATAGAGTTAGAATATTATGCATACCCATTGAAGATCAAGAAGGTAAACATTGGAACAATAGAAAACCCGAATATTGCAAGCATTGGAGATTATTGGGATAATCATATAGTAGAAAGAATCACAGAGTTACTTTGCAAATACAATGACTTGTTTCCAGCAACGTTTTCAAAGATGAAGGGACTAGCAGAAGAGCTTGAAGAGATGAATATCCCTTTAAATCCAAATGTGAAACCTATATGACAGATACCTTATAGGTTGAATCCAATATACAAGGAGAAAGTGAATGATGAGATTGACAAGATGCTAGAAGCTAGTGTCATAGAACTTGTAGAAGAATCAGAATGGATTAGTCCTATGGTGGTGCAAGAAAAGAAGAAAGGGGGAATCAGGATCTGTGTTGACTTGAAAAAATTAAACGATGCTTTCCTACATGATACTTTACCCACCCCATTTACAAGTGAATTTTTGGAGAATGTAGGGGGTCAAGAAGCCTTTTCATTCATAGACGAGTTTTATCATCAGATTAGGATTGCACCAAAAGATAGACATAAGAATACATTTGATATAGAATGGGGATCTTTTCA
The DNA here is from genome assembly GCA_000966675.3 of Picea glauca. NCBI lineage: Eukaryota > Viridiplantae > Streptophyta > Pinopsida > Pinales > Pinaceae > Picea > Picea glauca. The sequence goes on from JZKD02S1683837.1 coordinate 636,686, forward strand.
GTATACATTGATGCCATTTGGGTTGAAGAATTCACTTGCAATTGTTTCCAGAGTAGTAGTGGCAGCCTTTAAATATTTTATGCATAAGTTTTTAGAATTTTACTTGGATGATTGGACAATTTTTAGTTTATTGAAGGACCATGTCGCAGTACTAAGACTGATGTTGGACAGGTGTAGACAATTTCATATCTCATTGAATATTAAGAAGTGAATTTTTAGCGCACCTTTTGGGATTTTGTTAGGACATGTGGTGTGTAGACAAGGTCTATTGGTTGATCTTGCTAAAATTGATGTCATAGTTGATTTACCACCATCGAAGTCAGTGTGCCAATTGAAGAGTACACTTGGTCATACATGATATTATAGAAAAATTATAAAAGGATATGCACAAATTACTATGCCAGTGGAGAAATTAATGAATACATACATCAAGTATCAATGGAATGAGGAGTGTTAGAAGAGATTGGACATTTTAAAGGAGAATATGGTCACTGCACCAATTATGGTGTTTCTAGATTGATCAAAGGAGTTTCATGTGCATGTGGATGCATCTGCAATAGCACTAGGAGAAGTCTTGACACAACCAAGAGAAGGTGATATAGATCACCCCATAGCTTTTGCAAGCAGGAAGCTGTCAGATTCAAAGAAAGACTACAATACTCAGAAAGCTAAGGTCTACCTATGGTTTATGCATTGCATAAATTTAGAAATTACTTGCTAGGACAACACTTCAAGATGTTTATAGATCATTCTTCCCTTATATACTTATTTAATAAGCCAGTGTTGGGGGGAAGAATATGCATATGGATGTTTTTATTTCAGGAGTTTGAATTTGAAGTTCTGGTGAAGCCAGGAAGATTGAATGCATGACTTAACCATTTGTCAAGAATTACTAATGGAGAAGAACCAAGAAATTTGAAATATAACTTTCTTGATGCTCAACTACTTTTAGTACAAGTTGTAGATGAATATTTTTCTGACATTATTGAGTTTTTGAGTATAGGAGTAGCCCCAAGATAATTTAATAGCACACATAAGAAGCACTTGGTAGTTAGAGCTGCAGACTATCAATTGATTGCATGTCATTTATTTAAGCTTGGAACACATAACATTTTGAGAATATGTGTGATGGAGCATGAATCACCCATTATTTTTGCAAAGGCACATGAAGGAATTGTACGAGGACATTATGCAGGGAAAACTACTATGTAGAAGATATTTCATGTAGGATTATGGTGGCCAATTGTTGATAAGGATGAAAAAGAATACTGTTAGAATTATGATGTTTGTCAAAGGATTGGAAATCCATCCAGGAGGGATGAGATGCCATTAAGACCTTAGGTTACTTTGCAAGTATTTGATAAATGGGAAGTATATTTTGTAGGACCGATTAACCCACCAGCAAGAAGATCAGGGGACATATATATTATTACAACGACGGAATACTTAACCAGATGGGTTGAGGCATAAATAGTGAATCATTCCAACACAAAGACAACACCACATTTCTTATTTGAATATGTAGTGACAAGATTTGTATACCCCAGAGTCTTGATGAGCAATTAGGGAACTCACTTTATTAACAATACAATACACGAAATGCTTGAAGAGTTTGAGATACAACATCAGAAGAGCAATCCTTATCACCCTCAAGTTAATGGAACCATGGAAGCGTTTAACAAGATATTGGAGAATGCCTTGACCAAGATTTGTAATGCAAATAGAAACGATTGGGACTTGAAGGTACCAACAATAATATGGGGTTACATAACTACATGCAAGAATCTAACATGACAAATACCCTTTAGATTGGTATATGGACAAGAAGAAGTAGTTCCCTTGGAATATTTTATACCAAGTTTGTGCATTTCTGCTATCACAGAGATGATAGAAAGAGGCACAATACATGAAATATTAACTCAACTTATGGACTTGGAAGAAGATAAAATCATAGTTGGTTTCCATCAGGAGGTACATAAATCCAAGGATAAATCATGACATGACAGACATACCAATAAGAAGAATTTTCAAATAGGAGATATGGTTCTCCTCTATGACAGTAAATATTTGCAGCACCCAGGGAAGTTTAGAATTCATTGTCTTGGGCCATATCAGATAAAATCTGTCACAGATGGAGGAGTTGTGTAGTTTCAAGACTTAGCAGACAAGGAAGTTCAAGGACTGGTGAATGGTAGTTGACTAAAATTGTATAGGGATAGTCGACCCACCAACCCTCAGTAGTTGAAGTGCAACAAGTAGACTTGTACATATTGTAAATAGTAGGAGTTAAAAGAAGAAAAAGGAAGAAAAAAGTAGAAAAATTAAGAAAAAATACAAAAAGAAGTAGTTAGAGGAATAATTGATAGACAGATAGTTGAGAAATGATAGGGAAAAATAGACCATTTTTTTTTACGATAGAACTCATAATACTTGTTTCAAGAAAATTAAGCACCATGTGATGAGAAGGAGAATGACCAGAAAAGTGGAAAACTGATGAACGAAAAAGAAAGGACATTTCAGGGCATTAATGACAGAGTCTATAAAAGGGAAAAAATGAGGAAAACACACAACACTTGTGATTTTTGAGTTACCGAGTGACAGAGAAAACAAGGTGTGAGTAACTAAGAAGTTTTGAAGAACCTAGCTGAGATTTGCAGCCAACTTTCCCCAAGCTGAGAAAATTGCACCGCCAAAGTTCAGACAACCAAGCCAATTCACACGAAGGACCCATAGCAATAATAAACCACTGGAAGAAATGACCGGAGTGGTCGATGTAGATGATATTCCCACTAGGGTTACTGAATTTATTAGCCCGATGCAGATTGAATAAGAAAACCTTGAAGAAGAAGCAACATAAGTCAACAACCTTAGGATGAAAGTGAACCCTGGCACATAAATCCTAGGAACGACATACACATAGGGAGAATAGGGTGATAATGACAGTGACAAAAAATAATACAATACACTTGTAGCAGAGGAAAACCCAGAGGTCAAGGATGATCATGCAATAGATGAAGAAATGCAATAAGAAGCAACCCTAGATGAAACAGTAGCAGGGTCATCGAAGAAGAAAGAAAAAGTGCACACACAAACATAGTTTGAAGTGTCAATGCCTCACATTTTAGACTTAGTTGTCATCGTGGAGGATATGATGGGATTTGTTCCCAAACTGAGGTACTCTAATCACAACGTAACATAGGACGTTAGGTTACCATATCTTGTGCAAGAGGTATATATGGAGAACATGGGATCAACCTCAAAAGGAATCCCGATTATGGAGCCTAAACAGTGGATAACCAGACTTTAAAACTCTGGCCTAATGAATTTGTTGGAAATACCTAATTTTTACAGGGGGAGAGATGTAAATGCATGCGTCAAACAACTTTTGGAATGCATACATGGAGGATTTCTATGGATGGATAGACTTTTCCTTATAGATGTCAAACTAATTGCCAAGTGGATAGGATTACCGAAATATGGGGTAAAGCCATAACAACACATTGATGAAAAAATGAAGGAAAAAGACATTGCAGAAGAAGTAAAGGAAAATTTTGGCACAGATAGAGGTAGCAGGGGGATGATTATTAAGGACAATAGTGACCTAGATACTGAGGAAATGTTGCAAAGAAGAGGCACCCGCAGGGGTGGTCGCAGTAGCGGTACAGTGTGAAAAAGGTACAGTTCTGAGTTGGGCATCGTACCTGCTCAACGTTTTCTTAGAAGATTGCATGAATGTGTAGGATGGTGGAATGGAGTTCCACTATTCTTGGCTATTAATTCTAATAGCCCTAGATGCATGGGAGAATCCAAAGTATTCAATGTTTTGTGGAAGAACAAGAAGGTGTGGCATATCAAGATATGAAACCTTGTGACATAACACATATTCCAAGAAAAGGAAAGCCAACACAAGAACTTTTGGCATGTATATTCAAGATATGCAAGAGAATATTGAAAATACATGGAGAATCTCACCTAAAGTGTAGAAGGAGCATGAGGGGATAGATAACTTTAATGCATCCAAAAATAACACATGGATACAAGAAAGATGAGACCCCAAGAAGACATGGATCAAGATGCACTATTGTATTACAACAGAAGAAGTCCTTCAAGATGCACTATTGGAGGAAATACTTGAAGAAATCTTCCAGACAATTCCATAAAGCGCACTAGCAGGGGAAAGTAGTGCATAAGAGAAGCTACAAAATATTGTGCAGGAGATGGATATGTATAAGTAGGAGATAAGATAATTAATAGATAAAATGACACCCACTACCCCACCAGAGGTTAGACCAGAAAGAGAACAACAGGAAACTGAACAAGCAAATATTCTTGCACTAGAAGTAAAGGAGATAGTGGAATTGTACAAGAAGACCATGCAACTGTGGATGAGCCTGGCAGAAGATGAAAGGATCTAGTAGTTGGATAAGAAATAAGAAGCATTGAATACAATAGTCCACGATCTGAAGAAGAAGCAAAAGACAATGACTATCTCGGAGAGACTGAGGGCCACCCAGGAAATAAAAAACCTGTAAGCAAAAGTATATAATCAAAGAGGAATGACAGATTAAATAGGCTCAGTTGGAGCCTGCACAAGAGAAAGAAGAACAGATGATAACAACACTAGAAATGGAGAAAGAAAGAATGGAACAAGCGTACTCAGAAATAATACAAGTGTTGAAGAAGCATGTTACAACGCAGGTCGTGGAGACCCTCACAAAGAAGAATGTGCAGATGAAGGAAAAAGGATATGAACTAGCAAATAAGTTCCAGGAGTTGCATAAATTAGTGTAGGAGGAACACACGACCTGATTAGATTGGGATGAGCTACAGGTTAGTGTTGGGGGTCTGTTGGAGCAGGAAATTTTGGGAATTAAGCACAGTAAGTGAGGAAGAATGGACCAAAGGAAGCAACGTGCTAGAAAAGAAGGAAGAATAGCATGCCAAAGTGCAAAGGAATTATTGCACTAGGAAATAAGGAAGATTGGTGCAAGTAACGGTTGGATCAAAGACCAATTATGTGCAAGACAATTATAAAGTCGAAAAGTGGAGTCCAGATTTTTGAGTCATGATGTAAGGGTTTTAACCCATTTTTGTAGTATATATAGAGGATGGATGAGGCAACTAGGGGGAGGTATATGAGATACTTATTTTGGAGTGAATTTTTGTAGAGTAGAACACTTTTAGCATTCTTTTGAGTCAAAGTCTATATTTTATTGAGAGCTCTGGAGATCAGATGGATTTAATTTTCAGATGTAATTGAGGGTCAGGTTGTAAGTTATGGATCTTAGTGCAACACTGTTCAACCTCACTGTTGGTCACTATAATTGCTTAATTAATTTTAAACAACCAAGTGAAACATAAATTATCAACCCAGGGAAGTCTTTTGTTTCAAAGATAGCTGCGCACTATATATGCTCAAT